>WMED01006525.1:0-18396 GCA_019650415.1 Pipa parva
ATCCTCACAATGTGCCACTAACTGTATATAAGTGAATATTACATCCCTTTCTATGTGACCATTTACCTAGATCATGTTGTCACTTGGTCCCGGTCTTTATTGTCACGTGTGAATGAACAGTCGCGTTATGCCATCAACCTCCTTCTTCAACACTTTGATCTTGTGAGGTAAAACCGACAAATATGAACACTTGCTGAATTTGCTAGCTACCACTCTAAGATTTCCATTTGGATGCAAGTTGACCAAATTGCAGAGTTTCCTCAATACTTGAAAATGGGGAAGTGGTGAATGAATGCGAATTCGGACCTTTACGTGACTTTTTTGATTTTCAGGAATAAGCCCCTATATGTTACAAATACCACAAGAAAAGTACAGTAATATTAATAATAATGATAATAACAATTTGTTTGTAAAATTTGATCAGTTTACATTCTCTACAACATCCACAAAAAACTTTGGATATTTTTGTAAATGAACAATTCTCTAGTATAAATATGAAATGAAATTGAACATATTTCTACACACACCTGAATCATACGGAGGAAACGTCTGGTGCATGCTGGAAAAAACACCCTCCCTATGTTTGCACTATCCTCATTCTTAATTGCACCTTATGGAAAGTAAATTATCATATCAACAATGGCAAAATGAGACTTTGCAGAACAAAGCAGGAGGGCAGTGATAACAGCCGATCTTTACCCAGTGCTGTAGAGAGGCATTTATCTTGTGCTGAGCAGGAAAGAAAAGACTCGACAGCTGGCCATGAATTTGCTCTATATCCCATCCTGATTGTAGGATGCTCTGTGAATAGAAAAATATGCATTCATTCAGCAAATTGAGACCTATGCAAAGAGTGCATTGCGAACTGAGAAAAGACAGTAATAAAGAAATGAAACACCAAGAAAATAAGTAAGATAAAATATTAGCCATTAACGACTTTGATTAGTATTAGGCCAAGTAAAAAGAAAATATCTATAAAGCCTGGACTTAATCTTGTTAAGCATAAATCTCTTAATATTGTGGTTAGTAGATGGTGCTATGTCAGCAGTCTTTGGTTGCAAGGTGTTGCTGGGAATTGTAGTTCACTAATAGTTTCGTTACCTGGTGGACCACCATATGTAATCATTAATGGTCTCTGTTGTCAATTTGGATTTAAATGAAATCTAGTGAATAACAAGCTTAGAAGGAGCACATTTTCCTTTGCGCACATTTTAAAACATGGTTCTGCCATTGTGTGTGTGTGTGTGTGTGGGGGGGGGTTAATAGCAGTAATTATGAGTAATTTACTCTTCTCATTTATGGAAACTAGCAAAATCCTAACATGATTCATTCATTTCTGTAGCAGTTTAGCTGATATGCAGAATATCAGCATAGCTGGTGCATTTCTCAGCAGTTCTCTTCTGTAACCTTCTACTGATTGTTTCATTCATAATTATCCTCAGCATGTATTTGAGCAAATTACTTTTTCCCCTTCCTAAAAGCATCTGCTGTACTTTAGCATTAATCTGTACCTCTGCCCGCAGGTCTTTAAATAGCCCATTAAGAGAGCATCTCCAACAGAAACAGACTGTCCTGTTGGATCTACAAAACAGATGCTGGAACATACCAGAATTCACTAATGTTGTTTGGATGCAGCTTTTTAAAATGATTATGTGCCAAAATTGGTTGTTTGCTATGGATATTGTTAAGCCCAAGTCACAAAAAGACCTTAAGTAGATATCAGAAAGTAGAGCAACTGTTTAAATACCCTTCATTTAAGGCCCTAACAAAGTATTATGTTATGTTAGCTATAAGGACATATCACTAAAGGACAGTGTTGATATCTAACCAAGGCAGTAAAAATCACAGTTTCCAACTTTGTAATGGTCTAATTAAGGCATTTTAAAATTGTAACTATATTGGAATGTCCACACAATGTTGGGAACCCTTCCAGTCTTACAATATGCTTTTCCAGCTTCACAGATTGGATATTGCTTTGACTTTCGCTACCTGCCTAGCCAGATTGTACCTGAATTTGTTTCACCATAAACTAGGAAAAGACAGGTGCACGTTAGAAAGAGATATCAATAGATAAAACAAATATTAATGTTAAATAGATCATATTTTTTTAAGTCACATAATCATTAATAGATTGGATGAATTAGTTGTGTGAATCCCAATTAATGGTATTTGTATTGATACCATTTGGATAATGGTATCCCCCCCTCAGGGGGATATTGACTAACGTGAAAAGTCGACTGTCGAATTCTCAAACAGCAAATTTGCATAGCAAATCTGCTATTTTCCCATTGTAAAGTTGCAACAGCGACAATTGTTAAAGTTGCGACTGCTGCAATATTTTCATAGTAAAGTCACAACTGGGACAATATTCTTATTATAAAGACGCGACTGTGACAGTAGCAGTCTATTGCAACTGTCTTTAGCTGGTGAATTCACACCTTTACGCAACAATTTGGACTTTAAATAATAACCCCTTCAACATTTTTAAAGCATCCCCATCCTCTGCTCTCCTAACTTTTAAAAGCATTTTGGGTAAAAAGGCTATCTGGTTCTTTTAACTTCTTAAAAGAAACTTCTTGAAACCCATTACAATACCATTATTATTCCATTAATGCATGTGCATCTCTTAGATGCGTAGGTACTACTAAAATACTGCTGCCATGCAGTATATGGCAAGTAAAGAGAAATTGATGATTTGGAACTTGTAAAATAATATGCCTGATAGAACTGTAGGGATCTAGCCAGGCAAGTCTTATTCAAAAAACTAAAGGAAATTAAAACATATTAACTTGCTAACAGGTAATGTTTACACTGAATTCTGTTTACCTACCTTAAATGACATAAATAAGCCACTTTTATTTTTGATAGTGATCGATATTTGTTCCAGGTAATTATGTATATGTGCATGTATGAAACAATAAGAAGGCAATAAATCTAAAATATACAATAGAAATAAATAGGATTAACAGTTTCTTTAAAACTTAGGGGTTATTGTCTAAAGTCCAAATTGTCGCATATAGGTGTGAATTCCCCAGCTAAAGACAGTCGCAATAGACTGCTATTGTCGCAATTGGGTCTTTGTAATGAGAATATTGTCACAGTCGCAACTTTAAAATTGTTGCAATTGCGATTTTACGATGGGGGAATTGTCGCAGTCACGGATTTGCTATGGGAATCCGCAGTTTCAGAACACTACAGTCAAATTCGGACTTTAGATTAGATAATAACTTCCATAATGTTTTAAAGGGAGATAAAGTAACTGTTAACAATCAATTTGCACACCTACATACTATAAGGTACCAGTGGTGCATTAAACAACTGGGAGTCTACTCACAGCTAACTCCATACCCCCTCGTGGCATTTAAGAGTTAAGATCAGCTGCTCATTAGATACAGTGCCCTTAGATCAACCAATACAAACCTTACTATGGAGAAGAGGATCCGCCATCCAGTCTCCCTGTGGCATATTAGTAAGTCCAGACCTCTGAACTGTAACACACACTTCCTGTATGGAGAGATGTAATTAAAGTATCAAATTGGCTTGCAAAATAACAAGTATTGGCAATAATGAAATACTATATGGAAGAACTTGAATAGCTCAAGAGATATGACTAACGTTGTCTAAGAACAATGAATTAGCCTGATGGGTCACTGACGTTTTATTGAGCCCAGCTGTAATAAGAATATTTGATATAAATCTGTTTGTTCACTTGTTTTTCCTTATGAAAAGCAGAAAATAAAATAGCTAAATCTGCTACTTTTGGTCTCTTATGTTAATTGAAACAAATTCATCTGTATGTACAGTACAGTAGGCAGGAGGCTTATATCCAACAGCTAAAAACAAGTACTTAATATATGAACCCTAATTTTAAAAGACCACTATGATACTTCACTGTGACTTCATATATACAGTATATTTGTTTTGTTACAGTTCTTTTTGTAATATATGGATAGGTTATGATATTCTGCAAACTGCACATGCAAGGATTAGTAGTGACAGCTACATTTTGTAAGGTATCACTGATGTAAGTCATCATTTATTCCAGGTAATGAATCTGTTTATGTCATCGTAGTTTTTACTAAAATATATTTAGGTGAAAAAGCTGTACCCAAGTTATTGGTGGTGCATGACAGGGTCAGGATAGGATAGGTTAGAAATGGGAAGAAGATGGGGTGGTAGGGATCAGAGGGAACTGCTGTAAAGGCTAGCACTGTCTAGTGCAAACGGCTTTTCCGAGTTTTAATAAATTTCACAGTCGCATCTTTATAATGAGAATATTGTCTATATGGCCCCAAAGAAGGTTGGACATCACTGGGTTAAGCAGTTCATTGTTACTTTAAGGTGAAGGGATCACTATATTATGTAATGGAGGAAAACAACACAGTAGATGAAATAGCATTAGAATAATATGGGATAGTGCAAATAGGTCTTTACAGGAACACTAAAGAGGAAACAATATTGGAATATTGTAAGACTGTGCTATATAAGAATTCTTTGTGAGCCATCATAAACACTAGTTTGCACTAACATAGTTTAGAATTTCCACTTAACTCTCTGGGGACTAGTCCTTTATTAATAGTCAATCTGTTGTTTAATACCTGCTAAATGCTAGAGGCAGGTTTTTATTATTGAGAGCAGTAGCCTTGCAGTGTACATCTAGAGGTTTTCTTCCACCAGGTACACCTTTGTCTTCAGCTATCCTTTACCGCGGACCAGCAGTCCTGTGGATGTACAACTACAAGTTTCTGTTCCCTCCACTTACTATTTGTTTCACAATGACATAGGAATTACCTCTTTGTTCTTCTCCCAAGCACATGCTGGGATGGAATAATCTGACATTTCTATCTCTCAGACTTGTTTTTGTTTGATCTTGATCACATAAACCAGCATCTGACACCCCAACTTTCCTTCACAATCAAATGAAACCCTTAAGAGGGTGCGGATGTAGAAAACCAACTAGGTGCCAACTAGTACCTTAATTAGGCATTCTAATGTATGATTAGCGTAATACAAAATAAAGTTTTTAGTACTCAAGATCAATATTATATATTCTTATAATGCATTATCTTTAATAAAATTCTATCTTTTCTGGCTTGTTTACACTTAACACAATAACTATATTCTTGTGCTACGCTGAATATTTGGAAAGCAAAGCAGTTGTTAAAGCACTGTAATTAAATTCTGTATGGACTGTTCTCTTGCTACTTCTGGGACGTTATCTCATTTTCTTACTTCCAACAGACAATAATGTTAACTCTCAGATATATTAAATGAAATCTATCATGATCAAAGAGCAACATTTTTTTTCATGTTATTTTCAAGCATGAAATAACTTCTTGAAAAGAAATATAATATTTTCATTACTGCAAAAGTAGCAGGCTGTGGTCAACTACAGACTCCGTTGGCCTTACAATTTAGAAAACTCCATACAATGAGCATTCAGGCTTTTTCAGAAGTTCCAACATCCAACTGCATTTCAGGATCCTACAGACAAAAAGGGAAACACAACTGTTATTTACATTTGGCGAAAAAGGAAAAAAAACAGTGGTGAAATATTAGTATTTAAATAGTTTTTGTCCTTTTATTTTTACTGATTATGATCCAAAAATGTTGGAGCCACCTAGGAGTTCTTTAAAACGATTAATGATAAAAGGTTTGATACAGCTAATTTTATGTTAATGTATGAAATGATGTCAACAAATGTTTATATTCTGTTTTCTTATTTATTTTCCCCAATAATGCCTTTAGTTTGTTCAGTCATTGATAAAGAGGCAATATCTCTTGAAAGCTTGTCTTAAACAATGAACTGTTAAATAAAGTATTATATAATACTACAGTACTCGTCTTTCTGATTAATTCAAATGAACTAATTTGGCTGAAACTATTTTTCATATTTAATTTGTTTACAACCTGAGCAGGTTTTGATGATCACACTTCAGGTCTTTGATGATAAGCAAAGCAAAGCTGGGCCTAGGGGTAGGCAGCATAGGCAGTCACCTATGCTGCTGGGAGGGGGGTTCTGTCCTGCTGGGAGACCCCTTCCTTCCCCAGCCCCAGCTCACTTCAGCTCTGCTGTAGCACAACATTCTCTCCCCTGCGCTCCCTGAGCATGTCACTTCCTGTGACCTGCTCATAGGAAGTGATATGCTCAGGGAGCATTGGGGAGAGAGTGCCACACTACAGCAGAGCTGAGGTGAGGTAAGACGGGGCTGGGGAAGTGAGGGGGGTCATTGTCCTAATGACCGCCCCCCCCCCATGAGGTTAGGAAATTAAACAGGTAGAAACTTAAAGTCCATTCAAGAGCTCTGTGTTGTCTCTGTGCCTCTTTACATGTCATGTACACTAACAACAAGTTCACAGCTATTTTATACAAAAAAAACCTCTTGTAGTCAGCTGCATATTATAAATACATATATATTATGTTGTGGTTAAATGTAAGGAGGCTACTATAGGAAACATGGGAAATTGTAGCAGTTGTAGGCCATACAGTTTTACATACAGTATATAAAAAAATTCAGTAAAATTCAATTTAAAAAAAGAATAAAAAGCTAAAATCAGATTACTGTTAATATGGGAAAGACTTATTTTTCTTGCTTTAGCTTTTAACAACTAAATAGATTCTTCTTCTGTAACATTTGGCTAAATCATACTGACTCTAACTATGCTTTTCTTCCATAGAATGTTTTTATTCAAATTTTTTTCCTCATGTAATTGTGAGGTTGGTATGGTATGTTCTACTTTACTACACTTTACCTACACTAACTCCATCCATCTGTTATATTCTATTTCATACCATCAAATTTATATACCGCACCTCCTGAGATGGAACTAATGACAGTACCAAACCTCTGCAAATCTGCAAAATACAGCCTTTGTTTCTCTTTTCTGCATTTTTTTTATATTTATCAAATTATGTTTAGAATGTAATAAACCTAATAACATCATTTTGGTGACTGTTTAATAGTGGTTTCATTGGTTTTGCTCCGTACGTTTAGATCTCTATAATAATTTATGTTGATTTTTCCAGCTGTTAATGGTCCTAAATGACCGGAAACACCAAAAAACAAAAATAAAATTTTTAAAAAAATTTGGATTAACATGGCAGTTATTCAAATACAGCACTTAAAAAAAATGTTATTTTTGACGCAGATTCATGAATTTTATTAATTTCTTTATGTTTTTACTGATAGCAGCCATATTGATTTATGTGACAATTTAGAAAATACATATTCGGGAAGTGTTCCCCAAATCTATATAATTTTGATGTTAAATAGCGTGATATCATACTTTATAAACATTTTTTAGATTTTTTATAATGAGTATACTGTAGCTCTAAATACATTTGATACATTTTCATGCATTTTCAAGGTGCCAAAAAAGGCAATGCTAAAGGCTGTCATAAATAATAGCTCCTCATACCGTGATGTGCAAATCCATTTTAGCGCACCCACCAGACTCCTTGGAAGGTCATAAGATACTGGCTGTGTACATTTGGCCCCTGATGTCCTAATTTCCTCAACTCCTTCACTGCCTGTGTGACTAAAAATTATTTTGTTAATTCTCTGCACCCATTTAGCTTAAAATACAGTAAAAGGCTGCCAAGTAGTGACCTACCATGCTGTATGATTTCTGTTTGTCAAGTGGGCACGTAAGCATCCACAATAGTATCTCAAGCTTACGTTTTTCAGTGGGTGCTCTCCCAGAAGTCTGCAATAGTTGCAGTCACTCATCCCATACCTTCCTATATGTTGACCAAGTATTGGTGGACAACAAACCTTCGATGACCCCTTCTAATCTTCTGCAGCCAGTTGCCACAATGTCGCTGGACAGCTCCAGCCCTCTGGGTCAATCTTTGCTGCTTCATACCCAGCCAGCAATCCGCTGCTCCAACAACTGGGTACCTTTTTCAGCCGCTGCCCCTCTGATATTCTCCATCAGTGCCTCCAGTGACATTTTCTTCCTAATGGCCAGTAAGTTTTTTTCTTTTATCCCTTTTCCTGTTTAGTTTATCTGCTCCTTTTCTCACTACTGCACCCAAAATTTCCTACTCTTCCTTTTAATAACCTCCTCCTACAATCCCCCCCCCCTGTACTATTTCCTGCTCACTCCTCCACACCTGTCAATAGTCTCTTCCACTCTATTTCTAATTTGATTCATTCCATGGGGTCTCTTTTCTTCTCTGTACCTCTGTAAAAGTTTTTTTTTATATACATTTTAGAAAACCTCTTTAATAAGACATTACTTTAAAACCTATATTTTACAGTTTTTTTTCAACTGTGCTGAATATTCAAGCGCACTTGCTGCTGACTGAACAGACAATGCAAAACCCAATGATATGAGCAAACAGAGAGGACTCAATAAATGGTGTAACTTGTAAGAGAGATTACCTACAATGCATGATGGTATTTTCAGTATAAATCATTTTGCATTGTAACTAAGAACTTACAGCTATCAAAGTAAACTTTGGTGTCCATATACATACTGTATACTATGCGAACTTAACCCCTAAACCCTGTAAATAAAAAGCTTACTATTTATTGGCTACCTAGGATAACAAGTGTTAAAATGACAGATTTAGGCTCACCAATTTGGCAGAGTAGCTATAGAAACAGAAGAGAAAATGAACAGTTGGTGCAGAGCCTTTCAGATAATCCTAGGCCCTAGGATATTGTATATTAATATATTATTATTATGAAAAATCATTCAAAATGTTCACTTGCATATCAGCCAGACTGTCCATGGCTCAACATACTTAAATTTCATCATGCACGTTTGTAGAATTGTTTTAAAGGACCAGTCATTAATTTCAACATGAATCATTTCATTTGTTCATTTTCTGGTGACCAATAAAAAAAAAAAGGTTTTATTCAGAAAGATAATTTTATTGGTTGATGGTGTGAGACACAGTAGAAGCCGAAAATGATGAGGCCCTCAGAAACTATTAGATTAGACAATACATTTTATTTAGTATTCAGAGAGGAAATATATGCATCTATCTGTACGGAAAGCCCATTAATTCACTTTCCTGCCAAAAAAAAAATATCTATTCAAACATAAGGTTATATACGGTTTAGAGGGAGAGACTCATTCCTTTGCATATTTTTATTTATATGACTAGAAACTGAAACAATTGTCTTGTGCCAGTTACATTGTGCCTAATAAAAATATAGAAGACTACAAAGGTGGTTTTTTTTTTAAGCTGTGTCAGCTGAAAGGAACAGGACATTGGTATCATAATGATTTTAGCAATCACTAAACAGTTACGGCAATGGCTCTTATTACGATATCACCTTTTTACATCACATTTTCTCTACTTCCAATACCAGATTATATGAAAGTGCACAGGAAATATCAGCAGTAAAAGAGTGCACACATCCGTTTAACACATGGTCTTTAGTTAACAGGAATACGCATTCTGCTTGCATCTGCACTAATCAATCATTCTATAGCTGTCTTCCTTTCCATATTTGCCAAGTTGATGCAATTCTACCTTTAGTTTTTTCTCTATGTTACTCCTCACAAACATACTGTATATACTTTAAACCACATTCATGTTCGTCATTTGCGCTCTCTACATTTTGAAAACTTTATATATTTGTTCAACACAGAACGTAATCCTCTACACTAATAGGGGCAAATTTGTTGAAGTGTGAATTGTCCCATCGATGCTTAAATTCACAACATTTTGCTATTTGACTAACTTTCATTTTCAGCAAGGTTTGTCTATGACATTTCACTGACCCCATGTTTACACACTACTTTGATTCTATATGCGGCATATTTGACAACACATTTATCATATGTCAGAGAAACTATTCATCCAAGGCAAACTGGTGTGAAGAAGTGGATTTTACTTTGCCAAGGGAAAATGGTGAATTGGAGGGTTTTATAGTAGGGTTTACTATTCTGTAGACATTTTACTCAAAAGGCTTAGCAAATGTAAAAGAATGAATGCAATTATTACAATTTATACAACTATTCTCTGGCAACAATACTGGCAACTGAAATGTGACATTGCCCTTTATAATGATAATTCTTGCCAATTGCCAATATGCTGTCATTAATCTAGAAAATATAGTTATGATGGCATTGTTTCCTTTAAAAAGAGCCATGTTACTACAACACACCTATTCATGACAAAACATCACCGCTACTATTGGTTTGACTATGCATAGAATTTTCTATGCAACAATTTGCCATAGCAATACACTAGTGAGCATACACATTTCATGTACACTAAGAGTGAAATGTCACATAGTTTTCCGGAGGCAAATTCATTCTTTGATAAGTATGTTGTTTAAAATACAGGACCAGAAATTCAGAAACATATCTGTAATGTGGTAGAGAGATTATTTGCTTGTATTTCCCATGAACCATTACTTTATGTCACCCAACGAAATCATTTTCTTTTCTTAATGTAAAGGGAAAGTAAATTTAATTTTCTCTAAAGGGGGGGGGTCTCACGTGGGTGGGGCAAGATACTTACCGATACTCTTCAGCACTGCCTCCTACTGTCACTATCAAGTTGATCTCTTCTGCAGTGCAAAGCTGTTTCCTGTTCAAACTCACTGATGTGAGCATGCACAGAAGCAGAATTCTGATTTAAAACTGCTTCTGAGTATGCTCTCCTCAGTGAGTTTGAGAATTATATTAAAGCCACTCCTTTGGCACATTGTAAAACTTATCCTATACTAACTAGGACCAGTAAGGACCAGTGTACAAGGCTAAAACTATCCCTACCTACACAGAATGTTTCATGACTTGAGTGCTTTTGCAAAAAAACAGATTTTCATATAGGAAAATCTAAAAAAAATCTATAGTGAGGAACTCATTCAGTCTAAGTAAAAGACAAATATGCTTTAGCAATAAAATTATATTTTCTTAAAGGTCTTTGACATTTATTGCACCCTGTTGAATCCCATAAACTTTAATCCAAATTCATATATTTCATCTGAATTATATTAAAATATGTTATAGGAGTCATAAGAAGTTTTAAACCAAATAAAAGTATTGAGTACTGATAGTATATGATAGTATATTTTATAGGTTTCATTTCATACCAGCTTAGCAAGCCAATAATGTGATTAATACCTTTCTCGTGGGGTGAAGCAGAAATTTCAAAGGAAGCAATTTGTCCATTACAGAGATAAATACCCTAGGGGAGTATGGGAAAGTTTCAGAAGAAGAGAAATTATTTTGGAAGCACTCATAATTCTCTATCTGGAAATGTAATGTAATCTCGTACATGGATATCTATCTCCAGAATTCAAACATGAGATTTAGCACTATCATCATCTAGACAAATTTGCTGTGGGAAGAGAACCCTGTTACATATATTTTGTATATTGATAGGGGTATTATAGATCTCATGCAAACAGTATATAGCGGCATATATGTATATCACTTAGGAGTCCGTGGTAATTGTTAGGAGCAAAACCTATTTCTTGCAACGTATTGAAAAGGCAGCAGAGATTCATTGCCCTTTATACTCTGATTATATTGTTTATCCAGTGTTACCAAACATTTTAAAACCTTTAGATGTTTCCTTTTTTATTAATAGTCCATTCAATTAAATATAATTTTTTTTCCCATCATCCTACCTTGATGTCAGGCATATTTAGTTAAAATACATATGAATCAAGATATCAAGTATGTGTATCGAAAAACGGACACATTTCTCCTCTATAGCTGGAGACTTCTTCCTGTTTTTTGAGCCTCCTCCTCCTCCCCCCCCCTTCACACACAGGACACCACCCCCTCTGTCTTTACTTACAACAACATCCACTGGTATTTTTTATATTTATTTAATGCATATTTCAAATGTTCTATGGAGACTATAGTGTATGTATTGGTGTTTCTGTTATTTGCATTTATCCTACTATATTGAAGGATTTGTGAGGAGTTTTTAAAGGGGTTGGGGTTTGTACTCCTTTCCCCCCTTTTTTAATTGTTTTTTTCTATGTCTGTGTTTGGCACTTTTTTCTGCTATTTATTAAAGTTATACACTGATTTTTTTTTTTGCTACATATTTCTGTGTGTGTGTTTACGGGGATATCAGTTCTCATTTGGTTTACATTATGGTTTGTAAACCTCCAGCACTGTACCTTGGCTGCAACCAATTTGCTTATTGATTCAGAGTGCGTTCCCCAGGCCTCCTTGTTGATGATGTGCATTGTTAAAGATTACATTTTCTTATGTTATCTTTTGATCCCTAGATTATTTTATACATTATTTATTAGGCAGGCAAATGTACTTATATATATGTCCTAACTGTAAAGTTCCAGAGTCCTTCTTTTGCACATGCTGCTAAACCATTATGAGTGTAATACTTTTTATTTTGCAAGCAAACATTGTGTATAAAACTTATTGATTAATAAGGAACATTTTCTAGCTTAAATCTGAATTTTGTATGTGTACTACAAATCTGAACAACAACTATTATCACATAAATGCTAAGTAGTATGGACTTCTTGTTACAACTTGCTGAAAGTTAGTGGACTCTATATAGAACAGCAGGTTTATTTGGGCGAAATTTAATAAACTTGGAAAAGCCCGATTTCGCTTTTCCGAGATTATTCCTGCAAGATCTCGGTAGTTTCTTGCTGTAAATATTGCAAGATTTTTTTCAATCGATATTTAATGACAGAAACTTTTGATTGAGTTTTTTGATCTTGATTTTTTTATAAAAAGGTAGTCATACTACTAATATAAAGTAATGTACATACTACTAATGTAAAGTAATGTATATACTACTAATGTAAAGTAATGTACATACTGCTAATGTAAAGTAATGTACATACTGCTAATGTATAGTAATGTACAAACTGCTAATGTAAAGTAATGTACATACTACTAATGTAATGCAATGTACATACTGCTAATGTAAAGTAAGGTACATACTACTAATGTAAAGTAATGTACATACTGCTAATGTAATGTACATACTGCTAATATAAAGTAATGTACATACTACTAATGTAAAGTAATGTATATACTACTAATGCAAACTAATGTACATACTACTAATGTAAAGTAATGTATATACTACTAATGTAAAGTAATGTACATACTGCTAATGTAAAATAATGTACATACTACTAATGTATAGTAATGTACATACTGCTAATGTAAAGTAATGTACATACTACTAATGTAATATAATGTACATACTGCTAATGTAAAGTAAGGTACATACTACTAATGTAAAGTATGTTACTATTGAAAAGTATGCTACTAATGTAAAGTAAACTACTAATGTAAAATATTCTGGTAATGTAAAGTATGTAAAGTAAACTACTAATGTAAATTATACTACTAATGTAAAGCATACTGCTAATTTAAAGTATACTACTAATGTAAAGTATACTGCTAATGTAAAATATACTACTAATGTAAAGTATGGCTACCTTTCCATCAAAAAATTCTATTGAAAAACTCGAGTAAAAAGTTTCGGATGGTAAATATCGATCGAAAATATTGAGCGATTTTTACTGCACAAGCAGCCTAGATGGTCTCGGGATAAACTCAGAAAAGCGAAATTGGGTTTTTCCGAGTTTATTAAATTTCGCCCATATACTGTATTAGTAATAGCCAATCCCAAAGGAAAGGGTCTCTCAGAACATGACAATTCCTGAAATGTTTCTATAGTTAATATATTGTGAATCCAACAAAAATTCTAAATTGTGTATATAAAGTAAAATATTTAGCTGTTTAGGACAGACTTCCTGAATATGTATCATCTAAGCATCACAGAAAACAGTGGGTGTGGGGAAAATATGTCTAACAACATGGCTGATATCAGTAAAGATATGAAGGGAAGACACTAATAAAATTCCTGAATTCAGATTTAAAGATATCATTTTTTACAAGTGCTGTATCACTGCCATGCTAATCCAATTAGGAATTTTTATTTATTTACTTATTTTTTGTCTGTGCTACTGGTAAACACGGTGCATGTATTTACATGTACATTTACAGAAAGATTGGTCGTATCCTAGCATCACAAATGCAGGTTAATCATGAAATATTTTTATAGGAAACTTCTCGGGTCATTCATTAAAGTGCAAATTCGCCTACCATAGCGACTTCGCGTCTGTTCGCATCACTACAATCAGGAAGATGTGAATTCCCTTCTTCTTACCCATGAAGAAGTGGACAGCAACAGACGTGGTCATATGCATAGTGCGGTGTAGTCAGTCAGGCAATAGTAGGATGAGAAATCATGCAAAGTTAAGTGAATTCGACAAGTGAAGGGCAGTGATGTCAGTCTCATCATATCCCATTAACTGTATATAAGTGAAAAATACTTATTTTGATATGTCACCTTATGCCTAGTTCATGTTTAATAGTAGACTAATTTAGTCACAGTCGCCATTGCTAATTTTGAATGAATAGTCACCTTGCACAACACTGGAGCCCTTCCGTCAACCCCTCAATTTGCCATTCTGATCTGGTGAAGGCAAACAGGTGAATTCGGAGCAATACGCACTGCAGAATCTGCTCCTTCGACAGACTCCGTCACATGCTGAATTACCTGTGCACGCGCATGCAAAGTGATGCGAAGAGCTTTGTAAGTCCGTGACTGGAGTAAGCGTCAGAATTGGTCACAAATTTGCCACATCACAGAGTTTGATAACTAAGCAGGGATGGAGAAGTCACGAAAGGATGCAAATTTGTGCATTTATGCAACACTTCTTCCTTTAATGAATGACCTCCTGCATTTTCAAAAAATCCATATTTTTTTAAGGTGAAATCTGTTTCCATTTACTTCATTGAGTTGTAGTGCTTGAGTCATGATTATAAACTATAGTTTAATTAAAATCAAAAGCAGTGGGGAAATTTGTGTGTGTAACAGATTCAGGTCTTTGGCTACAAATAAAACATTTTTGTTAGCACATAATATGAATAACTGGCATGACACATTTTTACTTTCTGGTGATACTGGTACTTTAATGAGAAATTGTTTCAGAGAGAATAACAAAAGCGTTGCAGTGATGGCACTGAAATTAATTTGTTTTTATTATGGAATACTAAATTGCTGCATTGATTTAATTACAAAAAGATGACAGAAAAAATCAGTGGCAGAAACGGCTCAGAACATTTTCACGTACGTCATGTCATTTAATGTAGACATGTCTCAAATCATTCCTCACTTAAATTTACATTTACTAATTGTGGTTAGCTCTTGATGGTTTCAGAAAAAAACCCCAGAATGACTAGTACTAAAATCAAATGAAAAAAATATAGAGAAAGTGTATTCTAAACTAAACGGAAACATAAATCTGCAATTCTTTTATTGTGAATCTTCCATCTTGTACATTTAATGGCGTTCAAGGGAGATTCACACTATCATCTCAGAGATAAACAAAATATAAACTTTTATAAAGGGATCCACTTAGCAAACAGCAATTAATCTGAAGTCATAAACAGAAAGCCTGAAAATGGCAGTCTGCATTTACATACTGAAATGACTCAGGCTCGGTTCACACTAGCATATTATGCACAGCGGATAATACGCTAATGTGAAAAAAAATACACTGCGGTGTATTTTTCTATTGTACTTACCAGCGACAGTGTGAACTCTCTCTCGGCGTTCATGGCTCTTCTTATCTGGCCGCATTTTGTGCATGACATTTCATACGCCAGCCAAAATGCAACACCCAGTGTTCCGGACGCGGATTATGTGCGTCATACGCTAGTGTGTCCAGAACTAGGTAAATATCATAGGCTTTCATTGAGCCATATTTTTTTGTTCACACTAGTGTATGATGCGCTTCTTATCATACGCTAGTGTGAACCTAGTCGAAGACAATTTAAAGCAGTATATTTGTTTTTAATATTTACATACAAAAAAGTAACCATTTAGAGCAATTGTTGAAATATGTAAATATTAGAAAACTAAATTACTTATGGGACAGAAAAATAACAATTGTGTCAATAAATGTGTAAACAATTCTATGGGATTAATGATAATAAAAGTAATGCTGTAATGAAAGTATACCTGTGATGATGCTGGGTTCCTCCTTACCATGTATAACATTAAAGGGGAACATATGCAGTACTATACTTTAGTGAGAAGCGTTCCTCCCCAGTAGATGTTACATGTTACAGAGAATGATTGAGTAGACAGCACTGATAAACTCCCGCACCAGGAAATGTATGTGTGACATGTACTAACCAGTTTTCCATGAAAAGGTACCTCCCCGGGACATTTTTGCCCTACTTACTACTTAGCACATGTGCAGAAGTCAGCTTTCCCTCTGTAATCTCATGCATTCCAATTTAATTTATGCAACCAAAAGGTTAGCACACTGCTTAACCAATAGCAGTCATTCTTCTCATGCTGCCTGACTTGCAGAACAGAAAGAGGAGGAGGGGTGGGGGGAGAAAAATGTCAGCTCTCAGGAAATCTAATTAGGGAAACAAATGCAAGTATTATTTCTTCCCTAAAGTGTTTAACTATTTGTGTCAGCAATTGGCTTAGTATAAAGGAGTTTTACATGTATGTGTGCATTTATATCAGCACTATAGTGCCCCTTTGAGTTGGAAATCATTTAGTGTATGTTTTCAGTTGAATTCCACTGTATCACTGTTTTATATTTTTTGTTCAAGACAAACCCTACCAGTATAGAATGGCATTACCAAGAACAGAGACTTCAACTACTATTATAGGTTAAAGCTACATCTGAAAGGTTATGCATTAACATAAGCAAATTTTGTTCTGGTGCAGGGACCAGTGAAAACAATCAGTTAACATTTTGTTTAAATTAATAATGTTGCTTACTGGATGGAACATACATTGTCTTCAGTATGTTACTGAGTTCCTACAGGATGTAGACAAACAATATATTATTTATGTATTATTCTCTTATAGGACCCTGGACGATTACACGGAATAGCAGTATAGACAACGGAGAGGTTGAGATTGGGCGCAGAATTACACAGGAAGTTCCAGCAGGAGTATTCTGGAGAGCTCACATTCACATTATTCAGCCCCAATTTCTAAAATTTAACATCTCCTTAGGAAAGGATGCTCTTTTTGGTGTTTACATAAGACGTGGATTTCCACCATCGCATGCCCAGGTATGCTACATTTCATTTAACAATCTAGAAAGGAATCTTCTATGCTACATTGAAGGGGGTTATTCACTAAAGTCTGAATTGTTGCTTATATGTGCAAATTCGCCAGATAAAGACAGTTGCAATAGGCTGCTACTGTTGCATCTTTATAATAAGAATATTGTCACAGTCGCGACTTTATTATGGGGAAATTGCCGGGACTTTATTATGGGGAGATTGTTGTGACTTTACAAATTGTAGCGGATTTGCTATGGGAATCCACTGTTTGCGAATTCGACAGTCGAATTCGCACTTTAGTGAATAACCCCCAGAAACTTTAAGTAAACAAAGGAATGCATAGCACTTAACTGCAGTGTTAATTTGGGAAAACCTCCATTTTAATTAGCAGGGTTCTGTGAACATACAATTTGGGCAGACACTTAGCTCTTGTTTAAAAATTAAAAGAAAGAAGTAAGGCCATCATGAAAAAATTGTGTGTTTCTAGCACTTTTTTCAATTAAATGAGAGCTTAATCCTCTAAACCCTAAGGGTGAAATTTAATAAACTTGAAAAGGCAAAGTCAGCCCTCAGTTTATCCCGAGTACATCTCGGCTGTTTGATCGGTAAAAATTGATGGATACTTTTCGATTGAGTTTTTCAATTGGATTTTTCGATGGAAAGGCAACCAAAATACTAATGTAACGTATCCAGTCCATCCTTTCCATTGAAAAATCTGATTGAAAAACATGATCGAAATTTATCGATCAGTAAAATCGATTGAAAAATATCAATCGATTTTTACCGATCGAACAACCGAGATGTACTCGGGATAAACTCGAAAAGGCCCAAATCAGCCTTTTCAAGTTTATTAAATTTGCCCTAAATCTGAAATGGTCCGGATTCCATTTTTCATTGATTATACAGGACCTTGCCTGGAGGTCTCACTGTAGTGATTTATTTTTGGCCGTGTCCCAGTTTGATTGTGTGTGTGACTTCATGGGGCATAGATGCACATGACAAGAACATATTTCTGACACTTTACAAATCATTCATCAAACCACATATGCAATATTGTGTACTGTTTTTGGGCAGCAATAATAAAACAGAGTTTAACTTCAGCAGGTTCAAAGGAGGACAAAAAAAGTAAAAAAAAAGGGGTGACTTGTGATAAATTTTATTGGGCTAAAGAGAAAAAACAAGAATAGAATGTCACATGAATTTTCTTTTCTTCTAAGAAGAAGAAAAAACCCTGTGGGGTAAAAATGTTTTCTGCTTTAAAGGGATCAGAGGTGGGTAGAGTATTCAAAATTTTTACTCAAGTAAAAGTATTGTTACTTG
>WMED01006527.1:6183-18394 GCA_019650415.1 Pipa parva
AAAGCTCATTAGAATCCAGAGACAGTGTTAATAAAAAAGAAGAGATTAGAGGGCACTTCTTAATCATCCACCTGTTAGGTTTTGTTGAATGTCTATCTGCATCAGAGATCACTCATAACCAAGGAAAAGGGGTTCCCTGATAGACATGATGACGTCGTCAATGAGAAATTGCTGCTTTGATGTATCTGGATGTGTAGATGAATAATCAGCTAAAGAGAGAAACGTATCTATCCTATTGTTTCCTAGAACAAAGCACACCAGCTTTTTCCCAGTATAAGTACAGTTTAAAGATTAGACCAAAGGTTTCATAATAGCTTTCAATATCCATGTACAGCTCTTATTATGAATTAATTAGCTTTGTACACATTCCAGGTATTTCAGCGGCAAATCAGATTAGTCCTGCTGGGTTTTTTCTCATGTCTGAAATACATTGTTATTAATCCTGAGGTTGTCACTTTGCTAACTGATTTTTTTTTTTTTCTCTTTTAGTAAGGGGGAAAAAAAACTTCGGCGGCCGATATTTTCATTTATAGCTTTTTTCAGTGCATTGGAATATTACACAGAAAACACACACATGGCAGGTGATCTGAATTTCAATCCTTTGGCTGACCACTTTTAGAAGGTCAATGTGGGACCTGCATGGGTCAGGGTTATAGGATAGTCTTAGCTATATGTTACTGAAAAAAAAGGACATACAATTTATTAAACTCGGAAAAGCCGTTTCAGCTTTTACCAGTTTAATAACTCGGGAGAAGGCTTTGAAGTTTCTTGCCATAAGTATCGTGAGATTTGCCTTGATCAATACTTGCCGTGAGAAACATTTTTAAATTAAATATATCCATGGAAAGGGTAGCCATACAGTATAGATACCTTTCCATACAATATAGCTACCTTTCCATACAGTATAGCTACCTCTCCATACATTATAGATACAGATATAGATATAGATACCTTTCCATACAGTACAGCTGCCTTTCCACACAATATAGCTACCTATTCATACATTATAGATACCTTTCCATACAGTACAGCTACCTTTCCAAATAGTATAGCCGCCTTTCCATACAATATAGCCACCTTTCCATACAGTATAGCCGCCCTCTCCATACAGTATAGCCGCCCTTTCCATACAATATAGCCCCCTTTCCATACAATATAACTACCTTTCCATGGATATGGTGCTATATCTTACACCCACTATGCAATATGCTATGTCTAAGGTGCTGTATTCTAGGTTCTAGGTTAACGGACCTTCAATATCCAATATCCATTGTGCAATATTCAATGTTCATGCTATCTCGTTGCACTTGTTGTAATGACAATAAAGATGATTGATTGATTGATATATTCAATAAAAAAAGTTTGTCACGGCAAGTATCGCACAAGGCAAATCTCGCAATACTTACCACAAGAAACTTCAAAGCCTTCTCCTGAGTTATTAAACTGGGAAAACCACAAGCGGCTTTTCCCAGTTTAATAAATTTCGCCCTATTAGCAGTTGCATCAGTTTTAGAGGAGAAGTTCAGATTTGTATTAATCCAAACAAACAAATTTAATGCTGCTGATTTTAGGTCATTTGAAATTTTGTTGAATAAAACAGCGATATAAATGAATAAATATAAACTGAAAATGAAATGTGACAGGGCTGGAATATTTAAGAACTTCACTGAAAATTCAAAATTTTTGAAATATTAAATAAACTTTGTATTTAATTTTGTATGTTCATATTCTCAGAGTCGTTAAAGTATCTCTTTCCACAACATGGGGCTCCGGGCTCCATTTTAGATGTACACACTTGCAGAAAATGATGGTACCTTTCCATTAAAGAAAGAAATACCTACTAGTGGCAAAGAAAGTTTGGTGGCTAAGGGCCTTATTGACTAAATTCCAAATAGAGATATCATTTCACATCTATTCTCTACTTCCCCATGTTTGCTTATTGACTAAACTCTGGGAATTGGCAAATACACAACCAGTTTAAGTGGCTATGATAGTCGCCATCTTACAGAGCTCTTTGCAATACTCTGCGTGCACAGGTACTTTGACTATTGACTAAGCTGCGGAGTGTGTCAAATGGCAGGGCTCCAGTGTTTTGCAAGGCGACTAGTCATTCAAAAGTGACAATGGCAATTGCAATTGAACGACAACATGACCTAGGGACAAGGTGACATAGAAACAGAATATTCACAGAATACAGTTAATGGGATATGGTGAGACTGAGGCCGCTGCAAATCACTCGTCGAATTCTGCTCACTGCGCAGGACTTCACATTCTGACACCACACTTACAGCGATTACCACTGTCCGCTTGTTTGACAAGTCTATTTCCATCTTAGTCAATAAGGAGAAGCAAATTCGTGACTGTTCGGGTGATGCGACTCAAACTGTAGCGAGGTAAATTCATGTGGTGATTTCAGACTTATATGTGCTCTTCACAGTGATATCAATGCTCTTTGCAAATCTCGTGTTAGTTGTGTGTCCTGTATTAGAGAGTTAAATAGATTGGCCCTATAGGGGATCAAGTGGGTTTTGAATCGTTTGTAATATTTAGCTGCGTATCAATCTGTGCCAGGAACTTTGTTCATTTTGGAGTTATTAATTGCTATAGAGGTTTCTGTGGTACTTATCGGGTCTCCTAGGGCTTTTATTTGTTCACTAGTTAGGGGTCAAAGGTTTTTGGTGCTTTATCGTCTGCGTAGAATTTATGGAATTGTTATAGTATTTTGGTTGCATCTTTGGTTATTTGTCCCTGTGAATTTCTGGCTGAGTGAATAAACTTTAACTTGTGTGGGAGAAGATTTACATTGGACTGAGATTCAATATAAGCAATTTCACTCTGATAAATATATGGGGCAATGTGTTCCACTGTCTCCCCAGTCTCAATTCCAGGTAATTACTCCTTCACTTGCTGACAGTGCTGGGAATTGTAGGAACTAGAAACATAAGGAGAGGAAAATATTACAAAATAAATGCAAATAACTGCATATTCTATATGTATATTTATAGAGATCCAATAAACCTACGCTGCAAAGGAACGCTTAAACCTCCTCAAACTTCCTGAATGTCAGATTCCTTAGAACTCCCATAGCTCTCACTTATTAATATCCCTAGAGCAAAAGAATTCTGCTAATGCAATTATTTTGAGATTTATTAAGCCTCATCAGTTAAAAGAAATTAGTCTCTGAACTTTCAGAGCACTCCTTTGAAATTGCTTATGACATTAGTTAATGAAAGCACATTCTCTGGTTGTCTGAGTGCAACATTAAAACAATATTTTCCCAGTTTTCTTGCAGAAAGAAGTCAGTGCAATATAAAGCAATTTGATTGGTGTACATACTGTTAACACAACCTTTTTATTTCTGCTATTAAATTAATATAATTAATGAAACCCGACAAGTTTTATTGCTTTTCCCAAATCTCCTGAGATTACTGGCTGTGATCTTATACAAATTTGATAGCGGCAGCCTTGCACGTTAACCAAAAAACATGCGTAAAATTTAATTAAATTTGCTGGGATTTTTAAATTCCAATAAAGAAAAATAGTGGATGTTCTAGGAAAGCAAAAAAAGATGATAACGTTAATGACTTTTATCCTACACTGAGTTACTATATTGAGGGGGTTATTCAGGAAGCTCCGAAGTGAGGCAAACACTACGCGCCTCACTTCGGAGCTTCCTGAATAACCCCCTGAATGTTTAACCATGTCTTTTTAAGGCTGGGTTCACACGAACGTATGACGCGCAGTGCATTATATGCTCGTTTAAAAAACAAAATACGGCTTCATGGAAGCCGATGTTACTTACCTAGTTCCAGACACACGAGTGTATGATGCGCACACGCTGGGTCTGGAACGCTGTGTGTCGCATTTTGGCCAGCGTATATACGCCACACCCAAAATGCGACACACAGGAAGTGATGTGAACGCCGAGGGAGCGTTCACACCGTCGCTGGTAAGTAGAATAGAAAAATATGCTCAGCATATTTTTCTTTTTTCTTCACACGAGCGTATAATGCGCTGTGCATCATACGCTCGTGTGAACCCAGCCTAAGGGTAAGAGAGTTTTGTAATAAAGTTGGAGTTTGACCTCCAACCTCTTGTGTCAATCACTACCTAGCACTTAATTTGATGTAACCTTGTTATATTTTACTTGTATTGTTTAATGCACTTTTCCCTTGTTTGTATTGTACAGCGCTGTGTAAATTTGTGGCGCTTTATAAATAAAATTATACATACATACGATAAACAACTTAAGTGGATTGTAAATAATACCTTTATTGGCTCACCACAAAGATAATTGTAAGCTTTCAGGATACTATGGTCCCTTTATCAGGTAGATTACCATAAAGAAATTATTGGGCTTATTCATTAAAGTACGAATTTGACTGCTGAAGCAAATTCATGTCACTATGATCTGATAGTTGAAAATTTTGCAGCCTTCATTTACTAAATGGTGGATTCCCTTAGTGAAAAATGGAAGAGCTTTGGATATGATTTCTTGCATAGTGCAGCATCAATCAAACAGTAGCAGGAAACCAGATAATGCACGAGGCAGGTCTAGATCAGGTCTATATTTCCCGAAAACAAAAGTAAATCTTAGACCAACTTGGTTTCATGAAATATGGAGATTTTAGTATCAGAAAGCAGGCTTTCCATAAAAGATCATTGCTTTTCTAGCAGGGCAATGACCCCAAACATACCATAAAAAGGATTTGAGAAAAGATACTGTGATGTTTTTAATTGGTTAGAAATAAACCCAGATCTAAATCCCAATGGAATTCTCTGGAGAAAATCTGAAATGACTTGTTGGGAGAAGGCACCCTCCACATCTGGATGAGCTGGAGCAGTTAATTAGAACGTGCAGGAAGCCCATCCATAAGGATGGCAGGAAGCACTGAGGTGGACATTGAGACCCACATGAAGCCTGCAGGTAAAGTAAATGTAAGTCGACCCAGGGCATGACAAGAATACAGCAGAGGTTATTTTTTATACTTGGTATTATACACAATTCCCTAGTGTGGGCTAACTTAGTGGTATGGTTACAAGTATTAAACTCAGAAAAGGCGTTTGTGCTTTTCCAAGTTTAATAACTCAGCAGAAGGCTTTGAAGTTTCTCCCAGTAAGTATCGCGAAATTTGCCTTGTGCGATACTTGCCGTGAAAAACTTTTTTCATTGAATATATCCATGGAAAGGTAGCTATATTATATGGCTATATTGTATGGCTACATTTAATAAAAAAAGTTTTTCACGGCAAGTATCACATGATGCAAATCTCCGGATACTTACTGGGAAAAACTTCAAAGCCTTCTCCCGATTAAACTCAGAGTTTAATAAATTTTGCCTTTTAGTATATATATATATATATATATATATATATATATATATATATATATATATATATATATATATATATATAAGGAGGTAATTAATGTGTACCTGGGGTAGAAGGTTCCAGGTGTGAACCATAGGACTTGTCCTTGGGATGAAAAGATTAGGACCAAAGGAGTCCAAGAAGAAAAGGCTAAGACCAGAAAGAGTCTGGGAAAGGGGCAGATCTGGACTTCAGCACCCACTATGGTCACTACCATATGACTATCCCTGCAATGGTCAGAGGCAACAGAAAACAAACTTGCCTGCCTGAAGTGATCAACCAGATCAACGAATTCTTTATACAATCTTCCAAACTTTCTGGTTTTCAGCCAGAAGCATCAGGAATCTACAAACCATACAAAGTTAGCAAGCAGACAGATATTTTACAATCATTCCAAAAAAATGGAGTGCTCCTGAGCCTTAACTACACAAGAGTAAAAGCACCCAATGTACATAGCAATCCTAACATTGCTTATTTCCATAGCCAATGAGGTTAATTACTATACCTCAGACCTTCAAATTCCTCATAAACATTAATTATGATTGAAGAAAAGATATAAACATTTCTGGATAAGTTTACGATTTCCATACTAGGTTGCAATTTCCTGTCCCACCTACTCAGTTCTCATTGTGGTTCACACAGGGACAAAAAGGAATGAATGAGTTCTTTTCTGTCCGGAATGATTAAAAGAGTAATGATTTTTATCACAAGCACCTGCACCTCACTAACAGGTGTTCAATAATAATGTGAAATTATATTATTTCTGACTACATCAACAGGAAGACTTAGAGACTTAAACTGGGCGAAATTTATTAAAATCAAAAATATCGATATTGGCCATTTTAACTGATATCGCTATTGGCGATATCAGCTGACTTTTACCAATATCACGATATCGGAACCGTGAGAGCACCAATTTTACCAATATCGTGATATAGGCCAATTTTTGCCTATATCATGATATCTGCAATATCGACATAGCGATATCGAAAAATGTTAATTTGTTCATTTCTATGGAAACATCCATAAAATCGCTGAAAAAAAAAAAAAAAAAAAAAAAAAAAAAAAAAAAAAAAAAAAAAAAAAAAAAAAAAAAAAAAAAAAAAAAAAAAAAAAAAAAAAAAAAAAAAAAAAAAAAAAAAAAAAAAAAATCGATAGCACGATATCGATACTGCCGGTATCGATATTAGCAATATCGATAAAAATAGTTTGATATCGCAATAACGGCAATACTGATATCGATTTTTAACAAAATTTGTTCAGTATCGCAATAACGGAAATATCGAATTAAAAAAGGTCGATATCATGATATCGGTAGCATCAATATCCGTAAAAAAAAAAAAAAAAAAAAAGAAATCTGCCAATATCGCGATTTTAACAAATTTTGCCCTTAGGGTGAAATTTTCTAAACTTGAAAAGGTCGATTTCAGTCTTTTTGAGTTTATTCCCTGTAAATATCTGATCAATATTTTTGATTGATTTTTACTGATCAAAATGTATCAATTGGATTTTTGAATGGAAAAATAGCCAAAACACTAATGTAAAGTATGGCTAGTTTTCCAATCCAATCGAAAAAATTAGACCGGTGAATAATGATCGAAAAACATTGATTGATATTTACCAATTCAACAGAAATTGTTTACAGGGAATAAACTCGAAATCAACCTTTTTGAGTTTAGTAGATTTTGCCCTTAGAAAGATTTTAAAGAGACTTGCTGCTCTCAAAACACACACGCCATAGTCTGTTCTTGAATACCATCTCCTTCACCAACCCTCATCTGCATGTGGCATTTTTCATCAACGCCATATCTACATCAAATTTTCCTTGTTGGTGAAAGATCTCATTTTTATTTTGTGCCAGTCGGAGCTCACGTAAACTATATGAGATGAATGAATACTTTTTGTGGTTAAAGTGTTTTATAGTTAAATTTCCCAACACTTCTGATAAGTACAGACTGTCCCTTACATGTTTAAATTAATCTAATGGCTATTTTGGCAATCAACCTTAGTGATGGTTCATTTGCCAAGACTTAAGCAATACACTTACCTAAATTAATTCCAGTGTTTTGAATAATATGCCAATATATCAGCCAGGCTGTACTGGATACTTGCTTTGCATGACGTAACTTAACATATAACTTTCAGAAAGCCAGAACTGCAGAATGCAGAATCTTATATTGTGCTGAAATGTTGCATTGCAGCAGAATTCATTAATTTGATGACTGCTGAAATTATGCCAAATAAAATTAAAGTCTAAAGGAGAATATATTATTCATATAACAAACCTCTATTTATTTATTTTTGTGTAGCTCCTGAATGGGTCCAGCACACATTTTAAAGATCTTAAAGTAATCTCTGATATCCAGAAGATTTCCTTCCTAACTGCAGCTGTTTTGTATTCCTGTAAATTGAAGTGCCCCTGTCACCTCAAAACTCTAATACTAATTTAGGTTGTACTAATGAAATAAATGTTTATGTAAATATATATGTATTAAATTTAAATGTGCCTTTATACAGCGTTTCTCTCTGTCATCTTCCCTGTCACCCCGACTATTCTTCGGGTGGGTGGGGCTAAATGATAATTGACATTATAGCTCTTCCAATCAGATTCCTTAAATCAACCATCTAGCAGGGCTCTCATTGGAGGAGCTATAAAGGTACATTTTTTAAAATACATATGTATTTACAAAAACATTAATTTCATTAGTACAACCCTAAATTAATATTAGTTTTGAGGTGACAGAGGCACTTTAAGGAAGTCATGATGCTTTTAAGAGTCTAGTGAATCAGTAAGTCCCATGGCTTTTGACTGTAACCCTATACATTATATTACAATATGCACACTGCTTTTGAAATGCTAAACCAAAACATGGTAATGGGGCAAAAACCCTTTCAATTAATTTCTCACATACAATAAAGTGAAGAAAATGAAATGAAACTGGCATGAAGACATCGACAAGCATCATACACATTATTACCTTTCATCAATCAGGGCGCATGGAAGAAAAATTCTGGAAAATCTTATTAGGATATACTAAATGATTATTTCTTTCCTGGATTTTTTACTAATCACACAGAGTAGTACTGGAGTTTAAACATTTTATCCCTAAGAAGCAACAGGCAGTCACACAAAGGAAGGACAAAATATCAGATTTATTGGGAATATTTAGGGTTTTATTTATGAAAGTCTGTACAGGCACAATAACTAACTCAATCATTAGTCACTTCCTATACTTGGGTGTTCAGACTCTGCAATGTGGCCAGTTTAGACTCTTCTGAAAATCACGGACTTCTGGTGGTCTCGGCAGCACTTTGCATGTCTGCACAGGTAATTCACCTATTCATTAGACAGCAGAGTCTGTCAAAGTAGTGAAATCAGCAAGATGTGCTGTGTTGGCCAGTTTTACTTCCCCAGAATTTTCCCAGTGTTCCAGTTAGCCAGTCCGACCCTGTTTCTTAACCATAGGAATCCTCCGCTTAGTGAATAAAGTTAAGTTTGTGTATACAGTCCAGCAGTATCGCAATAGACCAGTGTCCATAGCTGTATAATAAAGAACATATTGTACAAAGTTGTGTATAAATAACCTTTAAATTTCCCCTACTTATTTGACTTTTAAAACCAAATGGGCACAGAATCCATGTCTGTCAGACCTTCATTTCCTCAATGATCCACCCAGAACAAAGTAATAAAGGATCAATAAACTTCTCACTCACTAAGGCAGAGGTCGGGAACCCGTGGCTCTTTTGATGGTTGCCTCTGGCTCGCAGACTAACGAGCGGTGCTTGCATGCGCTCACCACTCGTCACTGCTGCCAGATGAATGCCGGCAGGTGTTGTAGAGACATAGCTCTCTCAGCACTTCCGGGTTGCAAGCCAATCTAGAGCCGCTGACATCACGTATGATGTGGATTGCTAGCAAATCCGAAACCGCTGACGTCACGTATGATATCATTGGCCGCAATTCAAAAGGGGCCGAGCATAGCTGCACTTAATATGGCTCTCAGCCAAAAAGATTCCTGACCCCTGCACTAAGGACTTTTCTAGTCTAGAATTGGAACATTTTTAACTCATCTTTACAAACACAAAAGAATGATTTGTTTTAAACTTTTCTAAGCATTTAGCACATCATTTTATTTTTTTTAATATTCCCTCAGCTTCTTGTGATTTACATGTTTTATACTTTTTTTTCTAATTGTAGATTAAACAGTAAAACAGAATAATTTATACCAGATAAGTCTGACCCCCCCCGAGTCATAGTAACTATACAAGACGAAAGCGGAATTGAAATATGTTACGTCTTATCCTCTTACCAAAAAACAGTAAATTGCTGCATTCACTAAGATAACTTAGCTTCCAGATGGAAAATCTGCAGTTCACAAAGTGGGTTTCTTTTGATGCACAAATGATACAACGACGGCTTACATTTCAGGCAATTGCAGAAATTAGTGTGCTTTAATTGAACAGCTTTCCAGTATCTTGCGGCCAACTTGTCAGGATGAACATATAAGTTAATTTATGAACAAGCTGCTATGCATATTTTGAAGCTCAATGCTATAAACAGAAAGGAGAAATCAAGGCTGTATTAATAAACATCAGTAAGGACAAGACAACTTATTACCATAACAAACAAGCAAAATTGAAAAACTAAAAGAAAAAAAAAAAAAAAAAAAAAAAAAGTTAAAGGAACTAGGTTAATCCAAGCTTTACTGTATTTCCAAAACGTAGATTCATACAGGGAGTTTTCCCCAAGAAGGGACACAGATATGTAAAGAAAATAATGGAGTAATTCATGGAAAAGTACCACCTAGTTATTATGTATATTTTTATTTATAAAGTGCCACTAGGTTACGCAGCACTGTACAATCCATCAATACAGTTATAATACAGACAAGGGAAAAGTGTGTAACAAAGAACAAGTGAAGTAAATTACAGGCAGATAATCAAGCAAATACATCACTCTAAGGGGGTAATTCACCAAAGAGCGAACTTACCCTCCAGATCCTTCGCATCAGTACGCATACCCGGATATGTGCTCGCTGATGTCCTGCACGCGGACATCAGCAAATGCTTTAAAGGGGTTCCTGTCTCGGCGAAGCTTACGAGGCTCTACTCGTGACGCCTCGCGAGACTGGAATCCCTTTAAAGGTTATGCGTATTGATGCGAACGATCAGCGGGTAAGTTCACTCTTTGTTAAATTACCCCCTAAGTGCCAGGCCATGAAACAAGAGGATGGAGGTCCCTGCCCCATAGAGCTTACAATCTAAATAGATGGAAGACTTCCACAAACAGATAGGAGGGTAAAAAGTGCAGTTAAATAAGAAAATAAATAAAAAATATAAATTTAGCATAAATATAAAATACAGACATGAAGACCAGTGCTAGTGCTCCAAGAGGTAAGATTTTAATTTAGATTTGAAGATATTGATGGATTTCTCTTGGCGGAGGTAGAGGGGTAGAGAATGTCAAAGATAAGGGGCAGCAACAGAGAAGGATTTAAGATGAGAATGGGCAGTCTTGGTGAGGGATTCCTGAAGAAGGTTGCCTTGTGAAGAGCGGAGTGGATGGTTAGGCACATACATGCAAACAAGGGAAGATAAGTAGGGAGGGGCAATTGAGCGAAGCACTTTGAATGTCAAAAGTAGGATACTATAAATAATAAGTTTAATGAACATATGCTTACTTTACAAAATAAGGGAGGGATATCAAACTACAGTTACTTTGAAGCTTTTTCTTTTGCTTAGTTACATTTTTCCAGAGCTGCTGTGTTCACTGCATACGTAATTATTTTAACTGCCACATAAAGTATCAGCAATATATACAGTAGATAGTCTAGTTACTGTGCATTGTACCCATCAACCATTATTTTGGGTAATGTGTCCAGTAGCTGCAGTTATATACAGTTAAAATATTTACTTTGTGGTTCCCCATTAGCCAACTTGTAATATTTTATAATCATTAGCCAGATATCTGTGCATAGTTCCCAGCAGCAGTTCATATACTACGTGCTCATTTGCTTTGCAGGTTAGTCAAATCCACTAAAAAAAAAAAAAAAAAATAAAGTGATCACTGGCCAATTTTGTGTCTAATGTGCCCAACATCTAAACCACTGCTAAACAGTCAAATTCTTATCAATTTCTGTCAATAGTCTAGAGCAGTGATATTCAACCGAGGTTCCGCAAGGATAACCCAGGGGTTCTGTGACACACTGGTTGCAGGTAGGCAGGTTAGCTGGGATACAGTCCCGATCACTGTCAGACAATACAGACATCAGCAATTGGGACCGTATCCCGGCTAACAGTGATAAGAGTAAACTGATCACTGTCAACAGGGACCAAGACTGCATCATTAGCAATCAGCATCATTACCCGACTCATGAGAGAGATTGCGAGACTTTGTGATCTCCGTCTGATGAGCCGGGTAATAATGCTGATTGCTAATGATGCAGTCTCGGTCCCAGCTAACAGTGATCTGAAAGTGATCAGTTTACTCCAGGGGTCTCAAACTCGTAGCCCAATTGCAGCCCTCGGGACTTGAGTTTATGGCTCCTGATCCTGCACTCCACCAGGCATTTTGTTCACCAGACGAGCGCTGGAACCGACAGAGAGAGTTCCAGCTGACTCCCTGTGTGCAAAGAGGAGGGCTCCTGTGACCCGATTGCTCACAGGAGCCAATAGGAACCCGGGAGCGCATGTGATCAGTGCTTCCGGGTTCCTTCTCTTCCAATGTGCTGTCGGCAGCAACAGCACATACTGCCAAACTCTGCTGGGGCGGGTAAGTAAAACTCCCCCACCAACCCCCCCGACACCCCCACAGCCACCCCTGAGTCCCTCCCCCCACGGCC
>WMED01006528.1:3859-13975 GCA_019650415.1 Pipa parva
GTCTCTGTGATAGGGCACCAGGGATAGGGAGGGGGTTGACAGCAGGGGGAGGGGCAAAAATCAGGGGTGCGGTTGACAGCAGGAGCTTGGAGGGTGCAAATCAGGGGCTTGGAGGGAAATCAGCAGTGAGGGTCAATCAGGGGCTTAGAGGGGCAAATCAGGGGCTGAGGGGGCCTATATGGCACAGGGCGGGCACATCTGGGGCAGGGGGCACATCTGGGACTGAGGGGGGCACATCTGGGGCAGGGGAGAGCAAGTCAGGGGCTGGGGAGGCACATATGGGCTAGGAGGGGCACATCTGGGGCAGGGGAAAGCAAGTCAGGGGCCAGGGGTATATTTTCATTGTGTGGGGAAATAGGGTGGCTCAGGGGGCGTCAGTGGTGGCTGTGTGTGTGTGTAGGGGGGGTCGGGGTGATTGATGGGGGCTTCAACTTAACCCCCTCCAGCAGAGTACGTAGCATTCTTTCTCATTCAGCTGCTGCTGCCACTGCACACAGCCAAATAAGGAAGTGAGACTGGGATTGCTGATCACATCTCCCAGCGCTAGCCGGTAAATGCAGAGTTTTGTGCCGCAGCACACTGGTTGAAAAATGCTGCTCTAGTGTTATTGTCTGTTTTCATCATCTTATAACAGCCATCTTAGTGTTGCTGCTGTGTGCTGCTGTTTAACATCTCCTGAACTGCTTGTTTCATCTCTAATGTCCTGTTACAGCTTCAGCCTTCCGGTCTGTTTTGGATTATTCTCTTAAAGGTACAGCTAACTCTTCAAGATCCATTGTGTTATAGTACAGCAGTACTTTGCTCAGTGTTTCGTCCAGCTGCTACCAGTGGGGGGTTAACCCAAGGACCGCGACCTGGGAGGTGCCCGCAGCAAAGACCAGTACCTCCTTGCGGGGGTTTAAAGGTGAAGACCTGGCCCTCCTTAGACTCCGCGCCTCAAAGTTATCCCGTGTCAACCCCACTGTGGTAAGAGAATCCACTTCCTTCTGTTTTGCACTTTTATCTCACTTGTTACTTTTTCCTGTTTCAGTACACCTCAGTGCCTCTAGAGGTGGAACAGTCACTGTGTGCTCCAGTTCCTTTAGTGGCATCCAGTCCCGTGGTTCCCTGTGTGTGTTTCCCTGCACCTTAAGTTATAGTTTCAGCACGTCACTGTTTATCCTCTCAAAGGTCACGTTTAAAGCACCCGTACACGTGACACTCTACAGTGCTATTCCTGAAATTTACTATGGTTTGCTTTTGTCTATCCAAGGTCAGCGTCCTCGTAATGCATAGCTGCACTATGCATTTAGTTGCAGGTTTACCATTTAGATATGGTCACCCATTGAAGTTAATAGGGCTACTTTTGTGTTGAAGTCATTTCAGGGTTTGGACTATATGCAGTTATTTTACCAAAAATTAATTTGGAATTTTAGTAAAAAAAGAATTTACATGAAATTAATTTTGTGTTAGGAAAGCTTGCAATGTCCTATTATGCCAGTTTTCTATATATTGTAGCACCTTTGTTCTTTTACAATGTCTTTCTTGATGTGGTGTCCAGCAATTTGTCTACAAATTATTTGTACCTTTACATCTGAAGTGGGAAATGTGGATAAATGTGTTAAAGATTAACCATGATTTGTATTATCCAGAAAATACAGGAAAGATATAAATTACCTGAGACTGTGCCAGAAATTAGATTTACTTTTTATTTGAAGATAAACTTGAGTGGATTTGTGAAACTACTTCATGAAAAGTGTCCTAAGCTTATGTACATACTGTCTGTGTAATAAGGATTGCAAATAATTTCCAAATATTTGTTACTGAATACATTTAATACTATGATTATGCTCTAAAGGAGGTTTTTTTCTAAAATATTTTAATTCTTGGCACTGTATATTGTTTGCTCTATTGATAAAATATTTGTCTTTTGCAGTCATTGCTAAGCTAGGAGTTGTATATTAGTAAGTGAAAGAGAGCCATATGTTTTCTGCCCTCCTACATATTTAAATGACTTGCTGTAAAGTTTTGTGGAGCACAGAAAGACCCAAGAACAGCGAAACAATTCTAACCAAGTAAAAAAAGACAGTGAAAGGGCTTTTGGAAATTTGATCTAACAAGTATAATTCCCCCTTTTCCTACAAATCAGATTATTCTCACCTTCCCATGGCAAACTCTCTTTCTCTCAATCTCTTGGGGGACACAGGAACATGGGGTAAAGCTCCCTCCCATTGGAGGCAGGACACTAGGAAAAAAGACTCCTCCCTAGGGGCTTTACCCCTACACACAGGAAGAGAATCTCCAGTTTTTATAGCAGTGATAGCTAACCTATGACACGCGTGTCAGAGGTGACACGCTGAGATGTTTTTGCTGACACTTGTCATGGTGCCATTTGTGCCACTCTCAGTAGGAGAGTTGCCCCACCTCTGGATGCTGATGCTGTCAGATATGGATTTTTCTCAAAGTGACACACCACCCAAGTTAGGCTCATTTTTTTGACAAATTTTGACACACCAAGCTCAAAAGGTTGACCATCACTGTTTTATAGTGTCCTTTCTACAAGGAGGCAGCGACCAGATTTTGTGCTACAAAATGGAACATTTCTTCAGTCGGTGCTAGGCTCTGACACCCGTGGGTATGCCTGGGGATCAGTAACACTTCTGAGCCCTCCGCCGTCTACCCCCTCTGTGTGATTGGAGAGTATGATTTGCTCTGCTCTTTATATCTGTGCCTGCTCCACTTCCCTCCTGAACACACAGGCTGGCAAGTGTGACTGCAGAAGACTCTCTGCTACAGGGCAGACTCAGGCACCTCCACCCTCTCCCTGAACACACAGGGTGTGTGTGTGTGAATCCAGTGACCTGTCTCCAGAGCTGATTGTCACTGAGGGTACTCTTTGGTACTGGCATCTAACCTAACCTGAACACACAGGTTGAGAGGATTTGGAAGAGTCACAGCATTTTTCTGCTTGTCATTTGGCTTAAAATAGCTTATATGACACTCAGACAAAAGGTAAGTGTTCCCCCTGATGCTTCCCAGTAGCCCCCCTTCGGTTTTCCTACCTCTCCCAGGGTCTTTCCTACTAACCGTGACCTTATGCTGTTTGTCATTTCTGCCACGAACCATACTGCCACTCCCTCTTGAGCCGACCGCCATCTTCTCTGTGAACCGCAGCTATTTGGCGCAGCTGCCATTTTGGCTTCCCTGTGAGCCGCAGCTAATTTTTTTTCACCCTTTGACCGGCAGTTAATCGCGAGATCTCACGGCCGACATCTTAGCTTCTGGCAGGAAAGGCAGACTATGCGGTCAGATGCCCTTACAGCAGCAGCATCTCAGGGATTGCTGAGACAGTCGCTGGGACATGTTTACAGGCCTTTTATTGTTTTATCTTCCTGGGACTAGGTAGGAGAGATATCCGAAGTGGGGGGTTACTCACTGCAGCACAGGGAAGGACTGGGGGTCAAAGGGTCAATTATTAGTTCCATTTTTAACATCATTAGCTCCGTTGGATGAGGTTAATGGGCCTCTTCAAAAAGGGGGCTCATAGTTCCTTTTTACAGGGCTTCCTTCCCTGTTAGGGATTTAAGTCGGGTTCGATCGACTCTTCAGGAGTCTCTATTGGAATCTTTATTGTGGTTTCTTACACTCTTTTTAGTGGTAATTAGGTTGACTAGAGGAGTTTCTGCATTAGCAGTTTTCTTTTCTAGCAGGATTCTTTTCTATATTTTCATAGGGAGAAGGTGGTAATCCTTCCGTCAGTTCCATCGTTCTTTCCGAAGGTGGTGTCCTTTTTTCTTGTCACTCAGGGCATCGTTCTTCTTTTCTTGTTTCCAGATTCTGAGAATGATGAAGAGAAGGATCTTCGTTTTCCAGATGTTATTAGAGCATTACGTTTTTATTGAATTGCATGACTGTTTTTCATCTTTCGGAATCCGTGTTTGTGTTCCCAAGTGGAACAAAGGAGGGAAAATCTATTTCAGGGTCGTCCTTAGCGTGTTAGCTTAAATAGGTATTTAAGTAGGCGTATTGTTTGCAAGGAGGTACTGCTCCTCAGGGGATTTCTGCTGTTTTAACCAGAGCTATGAGTGCGTCCTCAGCAAGTACGGCTTCTGACTTGGCTGTAGCAATTGTGCAGGATGGCTATGTGAATGTTCCCTTCTACTTTTATGAAATTCTATAGGGTAGACCTTTCTTTCTTCTCAGCAGGTCAGTTTTGGGAGATAAGTATTGCAGGCAGCTGTTGCTTCCGTCTCTTAGGAATCTCTCTGTTTTGCTAAGTATTCAGTTTTTGTGTCTCCCACCCTATTGGGACTGCTTTGGTATGTCCCCATGGTCCTGTGACCCCCAAGAGATTGAGAGAAAATGAGATTTTACTTACCGATAAATCTATTTCTCTGAAGATCTCTTAGGGGACACAGGTTACCCTCCCTATGTTTAAGGGTGTTTTGTGTGAGTTAATTGATTGTCTTTATTATTATTGTTATTGTTGCTATTCTAGTGTTTTGGAGAAAGTCTTTGATAAAATACTGGAGATTCTCTTCCTGTGTGCAGGGGTAAAGCCCCTAGGGAGGAGTCTCTTTTTTCCTAGTGTCTTGCCTCCAGTGGGAGGGAGCTTTACCCCATGGTCCTGTGTCCCCCAAGAGATCTTCAGAGAAATAGATTTATCGATAAGTAAAATCTCATTTTAGATGAGGGTAGCTATAGTCTCCAGTGTTCTTAGTTAATGAACAAACAAATATCTTTTGTTCAAGCTTTCATATGCATTATACTGACAACAAGTATAGGTTGCAATGTAACAAATCTCCATTGTATACATCTGTAACAATCATTATCATCCTGATATAAAATAAGCCAGAAGAAATGCAGGCTCTGCTATTTTTTAAATATAGAGAAAACAACAGAAAAAGTTAGAGTAAGTATTACTGACAATAATGAATATTTCTCTCAATCTCTTGGGGGGGACAGGACCATGGGTAAAGCTCTCTCCCACTGGAGGCAGGACACTAGGTAAAAAGAGACTCCTCCCTAGGGACTTTACCCCTGAGCACAGGAAGACAATCTCCAGTTTTTATAGTGTCCTTTCTCCAGGGAGGCAGTGACTAGATCTTGTGTAACAGATTTGATTATTTTCTGCGGTCAGAGCTACTTTCGGACAACTGTGGGTATGACAGGGTACAGTAGCATTCTGTATCCTCCACCGTCTACCCCCTGCGTGGGATTGGGGAAGGAGTATAATGGCTCTGTTCTTTCCTCTGTGCCTTCCAGAGAATTTCGGAAGGGAAGGCCCTTAGGTCTTATTCAGCGGGAATTTATTTCCACAGACACCTTTTTTTCAGGTTGGGGAGCAGTGTTGAGGAACCTTCATGTACAAGGTCAGTGGACTCACAAGGAATCCTTACTCCCTATCAACATTTTGGAAATCAGGGCAGTCAGACTAGCTCTAGTCCATTGGTCAGTAGCGTTAGAGGGGAAGGCAGTTTGCATCCAGTCCGACAATGTGACAACTTTAGCCTATATAAATCATCAAGGTGGTACTCGAAGTTCAGCGGCTATGGCAGAGACTTCCCTTATTTTCAATTGGGCGGAAAGATGGGACCTTTGCCTATCAGCGATCCACATTCCAGGCATTCTAAATTGGGAAGCAGACATTTTAAGTCGCCAGGGCTCTATCCCAGGAGAGTGGAAACTGAATCCACTATTGTTTCATCGATTATCCCTAAAGTGGGGCCTTCCAGAGATAGATCTGTTTGCGTCCAGGTTCAACTTCCAGCTGGACAAGTTCTGTTCCAGGGCTCAGTATCCCAGAGCAATGGCAACGGATGTGATGAGCTTTCCATGGAAGTTCCATCTAGTGTATGCGTTTTCCGCCTTTGCCCTTACTTCCAAAAGTTATTCAAAAGATTCGGAATGATAGAGTGAGGACTAATTTCATAGCTCCCTATTGGCCCAGAAGGTTGTGGTTTGCCGATCTGATGTCCATGCCAGTGGCCCCTCATTGGATTCTTCCGAAGATCCCGGATCTTCTGTCTCAGGGAGAGGTTCTTCATCCCAAGCCAGAAGTTCTGTCTTTGACGGCTTGGCTGTTGAATCCTTAATTCTTAAAAGAAAGGGTTTTTCAGAAGCAATTATCAGGACTATGCTTAGGGCAAGGAAGTCTGTTTCATCAGCTGCTTACCATAGAGTATGGAAGGCTTATTGACGTTGGTGTTCATCATTAAATCTGGGTTTTGAGCAGTTTTAGTTACCTCGGTTACTTCCGTTTTTGCAGGGAGGCTTGGATAAGGGGTTGAGCTTATCCTCTTTAAAGGTTCAGGTGTCAGCCTTGTCCGTTCTTTTTCAGCAGCGCTTAGCTTTGTTGGATGAGGTCCGCACTTTTTTACAGGGGGTGGCTCATATTGTCCCTTTATATAAGCCCCCGGTTCCGGTCTGGGACCTTAATATGGTTTTGTCTGTCCTTCAGGAATCGCCTTTTGAACCTCTTTCAGAGGTGTCTCTTCTTCTTCTGACTCTTAAAGTTGTTTTTCGGGTCGCTATTGTTTCAGCTAGAAGAGTTTCTGAGTTGGCGGCGTTATCTTGCAGGGACCCCTTTGTGGTGTTTCATTCAGATAAGGTGGTTCTTAGAACGGTACCTTCTTTCTTGCCGAAGGTGGTATCAGCTTTTCGCGTCAATCAGGATATTGTCCTTCCTTCATTGTGTCCGGAACCAAAGAATTGATAAGGAGAGAAAACTTCACTCTTTAGATGTGGTGAGGGCCTTGCGTATCTACTTAGAGCGTACAGAAGGATTCCGTCATTCAGATTTTCTATTTGTTTTCCCTAGTGGAGCGAAAAAGGAAAAGGCTGTTCCTAAGTCTGCTTTGGCTTGCTGGCTTAAGCAAACTATCAAAAAAGCGTATTCTTTGCATGGTGCTGTTGTTACTCAGGGGATTACGGCTCATTCTACCCGAGCTGTTAGCACTTCCTGGGCGGTATGGCATCAGGCTTCGTTGGAACAATTATGTAAGGCAGCTACGTGGTCGTCCCCTTCTACTTTCATTAAGTTCTACAAAGTAGATCTTTTTTCGTCTCAGCAAGCAAGTTTTGGGAGAAAAGTTTTGCAGGCAGTAATTGTTTAGGAGTTTCTTTTACGCTGCTGTTTTTCTATTGTATCTCCCACCCTATTGGGACTGCTTTGGTATGTCCCCATGGTCCTGTGTCCCCCAAGAGATCTTCAGAGAAATAGATTTATCGGTAAGTAAAATCTCATTTTAACTTAAAATGATGCCAAATATTTTAGGTGAGTTCTACAGTTTGCTTTTTAGCACAGAATGGAGATATTGTGGTAGCTGCAAAGTTCTTTACTAAGAACAACTAGAAAATGTTTGTCTTTCATCATTGTACAGATAAATAACTATTTGAAGGCAGCCATGGAAATTTCAAAAGGGCCCCTCAGGACTTAAAGGAAGTTAGTTTGTGTTAGGCTAGGTTCACAGTAGCGTATTATGTGCAGCACATAATACGCAATTGTGAGAAAAAAGAAATATGGCAAGCATATTTTTCCTTTGTACTTACCAGAGACAGTATGAACACACCCTCGGCGTTCATATTACTTCCTATGTGGTTGTGGCATATCATACGCCAGCCAAAATGTGACACACAGCGTTCCGGACCAAGCGTCACTAGTGTGTCCGGAACTAGTTGAGTAGTATCGGCTTTCGTTGAGCCATATTATTATTTTTTTCTCACTAGCTTATTATGTGCTGCATATAAAATGCTAGTGTGAACCTAGCCTTCATTAAGTTACAAACCTCAATTAGTTTAAATAAGCTGATACATACTATTGTTTAAAAAAGCTAATTTTTTTGGTAGCCTGCTATGTATAAGCATAGATAAGCAAATAACAGTGTTGCATTAGATACGGTATTGCTGTCTGGCTTAGAACTGCTAATGTAGCTGAAGAGACGTGTGTTATAAAGTCCGTTCAGGTGAGGCCTCATGGACAAAATGGCCAGACTTTGTTGAATCTTTTATATGAGATTTTATTTAAAAGAGTATGTAAACCCTGTCTATAAAGAAAACCCCATTTTGTATGGGGTTTTTATATAGCACTAATATATTAAGCAGCCCTTTACAGAGATTCATCATTCACTTCAGTCCCTGCCCCATAGAGCTTACAATCTAGTTGACCTATTCAGTCACACACACAGACAGTTCTATGTTTTTGGATTGTGGGAGAAAACTGGAGTGTCTGGAGGAAACCCACACAAGTGTGGGGAGAACATACAAACTCCATGTATATGAAGTCCAGGGTGGAAATGTAAGTAGAAACCAGTGTTACAAGGAAGCAGTGCTAACCACTGAGCCACCACACTGCCCACATTTACCAACTGTAAAGCAAAATATAGATTGATAAACTCCTGACTCACCTCTTAAATCAGCAGGGCTCAATATCCCCATGTAATGACTTTCTTTCTCTGAATAATTTAACTGCTGCGTGTAGCCATGCCCCCTTCTTTCCCTGACTTCCTCTTTCTACAGCTGATCATAGAGGTGGTTGAACAGCTTTCATCTGCTCATGCTCAGGGTTAGGAACAGGCAATTTAGATAAGTAGGAGGGAAAGATATTCTAGACAAGAATTTATGCTCTCTAAATAGTGAGTGATGTCAATTGGGGCAGGGCTTATCAGCACTATAAGGAAAATCCTGTACATAGAATGGGAGGGGGACCAGGGCTGTTTAAACAAAAGGCAAGTACTACTGATCCCAAAATCATTTTTACATTTTAATGTTTAAATTGGCTTTCTATATGTATACATGTCAAATATAAATGTTTTAGTCAAAACTTTCATACCCTTTAATTATAGTTGTATTACCATTGTAAATCATATTTCATGTGTGAAATTCATTTCATGCATGAGGAAATTTGAGATGGTTAACCTTGTTTGCTTAATTATATATGGATTGACACTGAAATTTACTCAAATCGGGAAATATTTTTTCACCTGTTTTGGCCAAAAATCAGGCAAAAAGGTCAAAAAGCGTGTGTTTGACCTTTTCTGCCCATTTTTTACCTGTTTTTCATCTGATTTTTGGGCAGGTCAAAATGCGTGTGTTTGACCTTTTCTGCACATTTTTTACCTGTTTTTCATCTGATTTTGGGGCAGGTCAAAAAGCGTGTGTTTGACCTTTCTGCCCATTTTTTACCTGTTTTTCATCTGATTTTTGGGCAAAAAAATACTTTTCGATTTTAGCAAATTTCACCCTGAAAGTGTTCATTAAATGTAAAGGGGTATGAGCGCTAAATATCTTTGGTACTAATATGCGCTACCTGGCATTTTCCTGTAAACTGTTGTCATTTTTTGTCTTTTTAACAGCATGTAACATTCAGTGTTTGACCTGTGTATCGGGAAGCAGCTGTTCTTCATGCAAAGATCCAAACAAAGTCTTGCTGTTTGGAGAATGTCAGTATGAAAGCTGCACCCAACAATATTATCTTGACTATACCAGTGGAACCTGCAAAGGTAAAATGTGTGAATCTAGTAAAAGTTTGTACAGTGTGAAAGAGAAGTTTTTCTCTCATAATATACAGTACATATAGCCCAGCCTGCTTAAACACAAACATACTTTCAGACATACTGAATAAATGTTTTGCAGATTAATGGCAAAAACTACTTGCAGCTGTTGCATATATATAGAATAATTCTTTGCTGACGCCTATAAGAATATAGCATTACCAATGTTTCTGGAGAGGGAGGTGCTGTCTTGGTGGGCACCATCTCTCCCTTTCCTAGTCCCAGCTCACCTCTCCCCTGGTCAGGTTATCATTTTCGTCAAGCTGCTGTCTTTAACTTGCTGTGCAGATCAGCTCCAAGGAAGCACTAGGAACTGAGGGTACACTGACAGCCTGGCTAGGCAAGAGTTGAGCCAGGGACAGGGGGGCCACCACGACAGACCCCTCCTTCAGAGAAAACCTGGTGCACAGGGGCACTAGGGAAAGCACAGAATGGTGAAAATAGGGTTGTGTTGGGGCAACACAGCATAGCATGGGAAATGGGAGTATTGTGGGGCAGCATAGTATAGGGAAAGGGAGTATTGTGGGGCAGCACAGTATAGGGAAAGGGAGTATTGTGGGGCAGCATAGTATGGGGAAAGGGAGTA
>WMED01006529.1:0-18392 GCA_019650415.1 Pipa parva
ATTTATGTGAGAGTGCATGTATGTGAGTGTGTATGTGAGAGTGTGCATATGTATGGTATGTATATGAGAAGGTGTGTATGTGAGAGTGTGTGTGTATGTATGTTAGAGTGTGCATATGTATGGTAAGTGTGTATGTAAGAGTACATGTATGTGAGAGTGTGTGTATGTGAGAGTATGTGTGCATGCATGTGAGAGAGTGTGTGTGAGAGCGCTCATGTGTGTATGAATGTATGTGAGAGTAAGGGTGTGTGTGTAAAAGGTGGATTTAATTTACCTCCTTGCATATTAAAGTACAGGTTAGAAAAGTAGTTGCAGATATTAATCTTTTGTGTTGTGCGTGATGACCTTTGATTAGAACAGACAAGATACAATCTTCATTTGAAAAGACTGTAATTAACCTCTTTTCAGATAAAAATGACCTGTCGAGCAGTCTCTTACGGGATTATTAAAGGGGTTGTGTTATCAGATGTCAGAGACAACTGTAATAGCGTTAGCTTTGGCAGAACTTGGCACAATAATCACTTTAGCTGGGAAAGAACCAGAGGAATCTCGTAAAGGAATAAAGCAGAATGAATTACAAAAAAGGAAACCCAGTTAGCATAGTATTAATGTGTTCTGTATTGTATCCTATAGCACTGCCAAACCAGGCACACTTTACTATGGTCTATGATCAGTTAGGGCATCAAAGTAAGGTTGTAATGGAGGCCAACACTTTTCTGAAGTAAAGGTGAGCTCACTGAAATGAGTGACCGAGATTGGCCTAGTAAATTACAGCAAGCAGTCATCACTTCACTGGTTCCTGACGTTAAAATAATGAATGCAAACATCTGATTAGTTTTATGGGCTACTAACAAGATCCATCCTTGTTAAAAATTCCAGTGGTCTGTGTGGTGTAGGTGCAGTGGCAAAGAAGAACAAAAGACTGGTCCCAGCATGCATCAGTCATGCTGCTGCATCCAGGCCAGCCTAAGGGAAGCCGATCACATTAAACATCTTGTATCATCACGTACACTTCAATGAAGCACTGGTCATCTGTTTATAATGTGAAATCCCAAGGCAGCCAAAGGATCTGCTGTATGTGTTGTCATACCCTGGGCTACTGATGGCCAGGCTGTCCCTAACAAATCCCACAGCAGAGACTGGATTACAATAAAGGGGCGCCGAAGACATGTTCAGCAATCTGATGGCAAAAAATGCTGTTTCTGTGAGTAAAAATATAAACACTAATCAAATATGGCAAAACAGTGAAGAAATATATAATAAATAGGAGTATTTAGGAAAACAATCTTATCTAGACAGAATATCTATATTAAATTGTCTGTATTAGAATAGTGTGCAAAATGTTCTTTCATTTGTAGACAACATATACTTTACTTAACCTGTGGCACCAACTGGTTCCCAGAATTCCAACCTTCATTCTTCTGCATATATATATATATATATATATATATATATATATATATATATATATATATATAAATATATTACATATCCTTTAATGGAAATAAAGGAAAGCTAGACAATCCTTTGCCTGTCTTTGCAGCTAGTTTTAAATAGACCTAATGCAAAAATGTATGGGGAAATTGGGTTAGGTGCAGGGATAATGTTCCCCACTCCTTCCCTGTTTGACATCCCACACACGACTCATACAGTAAGCACACACACTCACATATACTCACACAGGCAGTGTTTGTTATGCACAGCGGATATGTTGGTGTGTAATAACAGCAATCAACCAGCTCGATGGGGAACAGCAGCTGCTGAACACTGTTCTTAATCTGTGCATAGAGGTAGAGTGATAGACAAAGGCAGAGATGGAGTCAAATTGAGTTTCTTTTCATTTCCTTTTTCATTATGTTAAAAGCCGTGTGGATTTTGCAGTACATGCAAACTAAATATGGAACAGCAGAAATGAGTTGGCCATTCAGAGCTTTCATTTCTTTCTTTGTTCTTTGAATTTCTCAAGCACCAAACAGACTAATACTGTCCTTTAGGCTTTACCCAGCAACCTACCGACAAAGTGCATTTGCTAGTATTATATTCAAGCATTACAGTAATATTGAAATCTGAAGGATGCCTCCTGCAACAACATGTGTTTCCTCCCCCACCAAATAAAGTTTACTGTGTCTAACTTTAAGTGAATAAGCTGATGACCACTTAAAGCAAAAGGGGAAATAAAGAGCAATGCACTTTCTTCTTGCTATCATTTTACCTAGTTCCTTGGCATGTGCTTTTGCCTTGTTTATATTGTCAAATAGTGTGGCCAATTAAACAAAACGCATTTCAATAAATATGCTTTAGAAGAATGTACATTAGTTCTTATTTCTATAGCAGAAAAAAGAGATTACCAACCGCTACAATCCCCAGTCGAGTGTAAAATCTGGTGCTCCGGAGCCCATAGACGTCTTGTGCAAAATAATAGATAAATACTCCTAAATTACTCTTGAGGAGTGCTGGAGTAATTTATCTCTTATTTTCTATAGTAAATGGAGAGGACGGTTAGTAGGGTATTAAACATAATCCACATTACCTCATGAAAGGCAAGAGACCTTCCACAATGAATGACAATATTGCTTTGATTCCAAATCTCTTTGCCACTGACCTAAATTCCCCTAGGAGGACTTAGAAGGTTAACAATAAAATAAAAGACATGCCTTCTTTAGAGACACATTATCACCCTATGGTGATAACTCTTCTAAGTAAGATGACCATCTGGACACCAAGTGGTTTAACCATTCTGGTAACCCTAAGATCACTTTCTAATGATCTGATCTATGGTGTGCTGCAGTATTGATATGATCTGACTGTCTCATTAATTTGCTGAATACTTTTATCTTAAGATCATAACAGAGTGCTAATGAGCTGTACCTTAGAAAATAACTGCCTTGCTTATTTTCCTCAGTGGAGTAGGGAATCTATGCAGTATATGTTTAATGTGTATGGCATCAAGGCAACGAAATCACTGGCCCTCTAGCTGATACTGAATCAACTCCCAGCATCTCCTTGGTAATTGATGATAAGAAGTAAGTTCAAAATGTGGAGAACGAAAGGATATAGACTCTAGGGACTATTACATCATAAGCACAAACATGTTAGTACATATTTATAGTTCTTGACCACAGATTTATTTAAACAGTGCATCTCTTCAGCCTTTGATTTTTTTAGTGACAGTACCCGGTAAGCATGGCATCATGTTCAATATTATTATTATTCTCTTATTTAGTGGCAACATCTAGGCAGCTCTGTAAATAGTGAGGGGTACATACAAGCTCCACTAGAGCTTACAATCTAAGTTGAGGTGGCTAAAGTTATCTTACTGTATATAGCAGACCTAGTTACAGTATTTCAATAATATCTCTATCCAGTCATATGGCTGATAATTGTGTATGTTGAGCCATTAATTTTTCTTTAATGGCCGAGGACAAAGTAAAATCTCTAGCAGCAGCTGTTTGGTACCTGGATTTTAGAAGGGAGAACTGAATATTCCTAAGAAAAATATGTTAAATTAATAAGCGAACACAAGCACATTTCTCTGCTGCTGATTGTTGTTTTGGAACCAGTCAATATCTTCTCCCCCCCACCCCCTACCCCCGCCTTTAATACAAACAACTCTTATTTGGTAACTTTGTCTCCTTGATTGATACTGGTAGTATTGTCCGTGATAATATTACTTTATGAATAAAAATGCAAATGAATAATATGATGTTTATTCAGGGCACATTTCCCTGAAGCTGAGCAAAGGTTTTGACCCAGTTAAGTTCACAAGGTAATGTAAAACATGGCTGTCCAACCTGAGAACTAAACAGTCACATGTCATTTCAATATATGCACACTGGTAGTAGTGTGTGTAGCTATGTATCATTTCCCTTATGACATCACAACACTGGCACGCAGAACTGAAAATGTGATAATACAACTCATATGTACATGATTACAGTGTGTTCATACAAAGTAGGATTATCAATCAGCTCAGGCTGGGCATTTTAATAAAGTACTTAGATAAGAATACTGAGACATGTATGTTTGTACACATTTGCAAGCGGGGCCACAGACTGAGGCTATTGTTGTGAGTGTCCCAGTCAGCTAAGCAGTCCAAGGTGGGCTAAGCCAGGCAGTCACATTTGTAACTACTTAGTAGTGGTTTCTAATTTAATATTTAATTGATCTCCATTTCTTCTATTTTAGAATCACGATCATCTTCAGGTTCACACCTCCCCTTCAACATCAGTGATTTATTCTTCTGTGAATACTCAAAATGCTTCTGCACATGCTCAATCAGTGATGTTGAAGAGGAAGCAGGAAATGAAGAAGATTGCAGTGCTAGAACAGAAGATTGACTTAATCTTGAAGAAGCCAGTTCTGGATTGATGTTGGTGATCAGTAAGTATTATTACCCTCCCCCACTAAGAGTCATCACTAGTCATTTTTCAATAATTATTCCTACTGCCCAGAAATATCCATAAATGTATTCTGTGAAAAAAGGACCAAATGTTCATGATTCCAAATGAAAGCTGTGTGTGCCCAAGCCTTTGCTGCATTGTATCATTGTATTACTGAATGGTGCAGACTGTGAATGCGATAAAGCATAACAAAAAGCAGTTATCCAATAAAGTAACTTAAGTCACACATGAGATTTCTGTACATGGACACCACAAGGAACCCCGCTACTCCATTTTCAAACTGTATCTTTTTAATCATATTTACTTTATCTGCTCATAAACACATTAAGAGCAATAACTGTGAGTAAGTAAACTGTATCTTGGAGAAATAGAAAATACAGGATTCCAAACTGTATTCTTGCAAGGCTGTCATGGAAACAGTTCTCAATTAATTCCCTGATTTTTTTTTTTTTTTTTTCTGACCATGAGAGTGCTATACTGCGCACAATGGTTTATCAGTTATCACATCACAAAGACCACAACACTTCAGGGGCAGTGTTAATTATGATCCTGGAAGTAATATTTAAAACACTGAAGTTGTATGTTTAAAAGAATATACATGCAGTGATGTTAATCATTTTATTGTAGTATGTTTGTTGATTAAGATAAAGTATCAATGGCCACCCTTCCCTAACACTGCACTTCCACTGGTATTTGATCTGTAGATTTAGACAGGATAGGGCTCTGGGCTGAACTAAAAATGGGGTCCTGTAAACTAGTTGTGTGGCAGTGGCAGGCTTGTACCAAACAGAAGGTCTGCTTGCAGTAGTCCCCTCCCCCCAAGGCATTGGGGGCCCTGGACAATTGCCTAGTTTATACACTCCCAAAACCTCCCCTCAGATAGCTAAAGTTCACCTGTCACCTCAAAACTCTACTACTAATTTAGGTTCTACTAATGAAATAAATGTTTTCATAAATATATGTATTTTTAAAAAAAATACCTTTATACAGCGTTTTTCCTCTGTCATCTTCCCTGTCAGCCTTCCTTTTCTTTCCTGAGTCGGATGGGTGGGGCTAAATGATGATTGACATTATAGCTTCTCTAATCAGATCCCTTAAATCACAATCTAGCAGGGATCTGATTGGAAGAGCTATGATGTCCATCATCATTTAGCCCCGCCCAACCTGACTCGGGAAAGTAAAGTTGGCTGACAGGCAAGATGACAGACAGAAACGCTGTATAAAGGTACATTTATTAAAATACATATATATTTACAAAAATGTTTATTTCATCAGTAGAACCTAAATTAGTATTAGAGTTTTGAATTGACAGGTGCACTATAGTACATAGCACTGGCATCTCTTGCCAATGTCTGTTTTTCATGAATAATTCTTCCAACATGCAAATGTGGGATAGAATGCAGATATCTTAATTGGCTGTGTCACATACCCTGAGCTTTGGTATTGATGGTAGTACCATACTTACATTTAAATCTAGATGTGTACCCTCCGCCCTTCAGTATGATACAAATTAGGTAATAAAGCCATTTATTCAGTATTTTAATGTAATGCTGTACTTGGAAAAGCTGACCATGATTAATGAGGCTTATCAAACTAATTTATAGAAGTACAAAATCAAACTGGCTTCAGCAGATTATTTTGTTTGGGGAAATTACTAATAGGATTTATTTTTCCAGGAATATGTTTATGTAATAACAGTATGCCAACTGGCAGCTGTTTTCAGTAAAAAACTCCACCTATGAATTCCTGCCTTACTGTATGAAGCTTGAGACTCTAATTTTCTTTCATTAATCATAATCATTTGGTTGATGAAAGTTATAAACAATTAAACACAATCAATTGGTTGATGAAAGTTATAAACAACTACATTAACATGAAATCAACCTCTCAGTATTGTGTCTACCATATGTCTTCATCCAAAACACATTCATGTAAACATGGACGACATCTATTTGTCATGTCAGATGGATCATACAAGTATGTTTTTTGGGAAGGGTGGTTCTCATCCTGAGTTTTAGAGTGTGCCCATACTGAATTTCTATACATTATTTTGGCATACTGTATAAATCGGGTAGGAAGAAACAGCCCTCTCTATACTTGTTTAGGACTTTTCTCACCAGTTCTCTGCATCAATGCAATATTGAAAGCTTATTGTTTTGTACATTGATTTCTTTTACTACATTTGGGTATGTAAATATCCAAAAAAAAACAGAAAGAAATTCAGTTAAATTGAGAAGAGTAAAACAGTAACTTGTGTGCATACATACGTGGGTACGCATGTGAAGCACTACTGTTTGACCGGAGGAAATTTTCATTTCTTGAAAAATGAATTGTTATTGAAAATACCAATGAAATACAAAGTACTTGTTTTATGGCTGTATTGTGACAATATAACGGAACACTAAACCACAATCATTATGTCACTTGTTTTTATAGGGCTTGCTGGGCTCAGACATACATGTTTCAAAACGTGCAACATAGGGATCATTTCTTTCTTTTTACTAGGAGTTTCTGTCACTTTAGTTTATGCTCCTCCCATATCCATAGCCCTGGGCTAAGAGATCACTGCATTTTCCATTGCTTTTATAACATAGAGCATGTTACAACATGAATGTTACTGTTGTGACCCTTTTTTTTTCACTTAATTGCAAATTTTGTTGATCAGAAATAATATTTGATCATTAAAGGCTGTATAAAATCAAAAGACTAGTTTTTGATTTTAAATTATTTATCCAAAAATATTTTTATTTAACATGTTAACAATGTTATTTTCTTTTTTTTTTCTTTCCTGCTATTATCTTTGCTGCCAGAGAAAACATCGTCCAGAGCGGAGGTTTTTTGCAAATTTCTTTGTTATTTAAAAACAAGCTTTTTCAATGGTGCAGATAGAGAATTCATGGGGTAATAGCTGTACAATTAAACAGACAGAAAAATACACAAATTTCCCCTTTAAGACAGTTCAGATCAAGAATTCCGCTTGAATTTGGTATTGATTCATATTTTCTGTGAAAATTTCAGTTTCAGCCAGGATCTGTTAGCTATCAACAAACGTCTTTGTTGATTTGCTACACTTTTGGATATATTCAATGCTAAAAGTGACTTGTTTGCAGATGGGTCGGCTTCTCCTGTGCTGGTTTTGGATATATTCAATGCTAAAAGTGACTTGTTTGCAGATGGGTCGGCTTCTCCTGTGCTGGTTCTTGAGAAGAGAACAACAACAGATACAGGGGAAGTGGCTGCAGAGCTTTAGAGAGACTTGTACTGTTGTTGTAGCAATGTTTGTCTAAGATAGCAGCATCTTGAGTTCTGTTCTGCTAGAGGATTTCAAATATTCATGTAAAAACGAACAGACGGTGGAAAGATGTTTGTCAGGCACAGGACAGCTGAGGCAGCTTTAGTACTGCAGTAGAAGTGTGCGGAATATTGTATGTAAAAAAAATAAATTTACTGACTTTTTATAATAAAAAGCAGTGCTTGTATTCTGTGAAAAGATAAGGCCTGTGTTCAGAATTGAATTAAGAATATTTAAACAAGACCAAATGGAATGATAAGCAAATGTGTCTACTTACAAAGAGAAATCACAGGAACCCACAACCTGAGAAATGGGGTTCCCTGCATATTTTTGTACATCCTAATTACACTTCATATTTCTAAGTTACATTGCTTATTGCCCAATAGGCCATCAGTTTAAACGATCAGTACTAATGAATCTACAGGCCAGCCATTAGATACAGATTAGGATGGCCAGGAAGGGGCAGGGATTTGGGACATGCTGCTAGGGTACCCAGGACCCTGGGACAGGACTTGAAAAATTTATCTGTCCCACAGGAATCTAGGACACTTGGGAGGTCTGCATGACTTCTTATTAGCGTTTGGTGAAGGCTTCTGAAACTGCAGTGCATGAAGCTAGAGCTAGTAGTCCTGGGTAAGCCACAGTCCTGGATTTAATGTTCCAGATTCATGGTTTGGCAAGCAAGGTGACAGGCATGATATACAGTATGTGGGCTGGAGATGCAGCATGTTATAGAGATTGTTATAGAGGAAATTGATACACGGTGCATAAAGAAGTAGAAATGTGGGAATAAGAGTGGACTCTGTGGACCTGTGCCCACCACCAACACTGGCAACAGAGTATCAGGAATAAACCAAAGGGAACATATATCATCTAGGTAAGATGAACATTGTGTTAGTCTTAAAGTACAACAAAAATGGGAGTAGTTTCTCCAGAACCCCATTTTGGTTAAAAAGAACCAAAAATTTATTTTTAAAGGGAAACTAAAACATTTCTATATTACTTGATTTTGCCTGTATAACCTCTTCTAGTACAGGCAATGCTGAAAACTATCAGCCACATCGGACATGGTGTAAATCATTTTATCCTACAAAGTTTGTAAGATAAACTTGGATAAATGACATCAGATTCAATTACAAATGAGTTTAAAAAACAAAAAAAAACAAAAACAAAACAGCAACAAAGTATCTAAACCAACCAAGTAACCATCAACAAAGTATCAAATAGCCAAAACCAGCTCAATAAAATTATGTAAAAAACAAGTTACCATGCATTAAAAAGATAAATAACACATAGCAGTGGCACAGAGCAGACAAGCCCTTAAGGCAGGGGCGTAAGAATAGTGGCACAGCACCTTTGCCATGACCTCTGTGACCACTCTGCAATCCCACAGCATCTGAACACCCCACAGATTCTGGTAAATAAATTTTTTAGGTCTGCGGAAGGAGTGGGCCCAGTGCCAAACCTAGGCCCAGGATCCTATAATTATGCCACTGCCTCAAGGGATAAGATTCTAGTTGTGATCATTTTACAAATGTCCCCATAACTGTAGGAAGGGGGTCCATAAGACCCCCAATGTCCAACCTGCATCATTGGGTTAGCTGCATCTGCCACTGGGATTAAGCATGTCACAGATCCCCAAAACCCTTGTAGTGGATGTCCAACAATTAAAAGACTAAATAGTGGCCAGCTCAATTTAAACATGCATTAAGTAGAGATGGTCTGGAACCAATCCCTGGTATACCTTGCAAACTAAGTATGTTATATGTGCCTCACTTATAATACATGGATCTATATGCACTTTGTCAAAATACAGATGTTTGCCACCAGCCCTATAATCTTTCATTTGAACAATCATTTCTCAATAGATTTACTAACATTTTATTGATTTCTTGAGAGTGAGTAGAAATCATTTATCACACAGCTGGAGCCGGCTTTGTACTCTCTTTGTGCTGGAAGCATAATCACAACGTCACAAGGTGCATGACATTTACACACGCTTACTTCATTTTACCCCAGGCAGTTTTATTTTGCATTCTCTGCATGACACATTTGTAGTGTGGACATGTGCTACTCTTATCATACAACCATAACATTTAGGACAAAATAACTGCATTTGCAGCTTGCAATTACAACTAGTAACATAGTTTAGTACTGCTGTAATGCCTGGCTTTATTTCAACTGCCAGAGCTTAGTATTGTATGTGATGGGTATTCTGGAATGGGATTCCAGTCACCAGTTTGAATTCGCCAGATCTAAGTGGTAGAGTAAGGGGTTTGTGGCAGTACTCTGGTGTGGAGTATGGCAAAGGTACACTTAAATGACTAAATGTAAGTGATATTAACTAGGAATATGGTGACATAAAAAAAGATCACTTGACACAGTGATAATGACATTGTAAGGATGAGGTCACTTCACTTGTAATTTGTTGATCTAAATTTTGCCCTGACTATGGATCCATCACCATTCTGAGGATTACCTCTTTTCTCATTCTTAAGCTTTATTAATATCTAATAGTATTATTACTCTGGCCATCCAGTAAGTGGAACACTGCATGTAGAGCACAGTAATCTTTAATAGATTATAAGTCTCATTGACTAAAGTGCAAATTCACCTGTTGAATTCACCTTGCTACAATCTGAGTTGCATCACCAAAATAGTCTCAAATTCAGTTCTCACTATTGACTAAGTGAAGAATACACTTGTCGAACAGATGGACAGCAGCAAACACTGTCATATGCATAGTGTGAGGTAGTCAGTCAGATAGAACTACAGTAGGATGAGAAGTCATGTGGAGTAAGGCGAATTTGAAGGGCAGTGACATCAGTCTCATCATATCCCACTAATTGTATTCTGCGAATATTCTTTTTCTACGTCACCTTGTCCCTAGGTCATGTTGTCACTTAGTCGCAGTCGCCATTGTCACTGTTGAATGAATAGTCACCTTACGCAATACTGGAGCCCTGTTATCAATTCTCCAGTCTGAAACAAGTGAATTCGGAGCAGTTCATCTAGTCGCAGTTGCACAACTTTGCATTTTAGTAAACAGTTAATTACCTGTGGAACCTGTGGTAGTCGTCACTCAAATTGGTCGTTATTCACTACTTCACAGAATTTGCTCAATAAGGGAACATGGGTAAGTGGAGAATAGATACAAATTCACAGCTCTAGGAGACTATTTGGACATTAGTCAATGAGGCTCTATATATACTTTGGTAGTTTGCAAACTAATTGCATGATGGGGTTTAAATTGGCTTTTGTAATAATGGCAAATATTTTACTCTTAAAGACCTCAACATTTGCCTTTTGCTGTATTTTATATTTAATGTTGCTATCTTAATTATTTACTACACAAAAAGCTTTCAGGTTATTTAAATAACTTAAAGTGAATCTAGCATAAAAAATTAAAAATAGCTCATTTATTTTCATGCAGAGTTACATTCTGTGCTGTCCAAAATGAAGTGAAGGAATCTGGGAAAAGCTGTATTCTGAACAAACAGTAAATTGCCATATTAGGACATTGTTCTTACAGTCTGTCCTTCATCCAGGCCTATTGCTTCTTTAAGAGTTGATGCATTGATGCTTGTTTTTAATTTATCAACCCATTTTACAAAACAAATGCCTAAAGCAGCTGGAACAAATAAATGTGGTTGCCTGTGTTAGCATATACTGTACAATGCTTACCATGCATGTTAGATAGTTTCATTTCATTTAAGAGCAAGAGGCCTGCAGTGGCCGTTATACCATTTGTGGCTGCAGCAGTCATAGCGTTTAGCCAGTGCTGTTAGAACCTTTGGCAACTGGAAATCCAGACAGTGCACAGCACTGAGACATTATCTGTAAATCCTCCCCATGTCTCTTTGTGCTCTCCCCAACATCTCCCCAACATGTTCCAATTGCAGGGTGAGGAAGAGGAAGCAAAACCGAGAGCTGACTGGCCTCCCCTATATTCTGGGAATGTGAAGAAGGAAGACCCTATTGATTGGTTACTATTGTCTGCACACTGATTACAGTAAGTGAATTCTCATGGGGGAAATACTGCACTGAACTGGTATTCTATGGAAGGTCTACACTGCACTGGGTGTTATCTGGAAAAATGCTGTCGGGCAGTGCAGTGGTTCAGTGTTTATCACTGCTGCTTTGCAGCGTTGAGGTCCTAAGTTCAATTCCACCCTGGACTTCATCTGCATGGAGTTTGTATGTTCTCCCTGCACTTGCGTGGGTTTCCTTGGGGCACTCCGGTTTCCTCCCACAATCCAAAAACATTCATCTGTGTGTGTGTGACAAAATAGGGAGACTAAATTAGAAGCTCCACAGGGCAGGGACTGAAGTGAATGATGAATCTCTGTAAAATAGTAGTGCTATATAAGAATGAATAAATAATAATAATAATGCTGCCTGCACTGTATCTTCATATATCCTCTGGGACACTGCTGCATTGTTTGCCCTATGGGGCAAAATGGTTCTCAGCCTGGATATATCATATGATTGGAGCTGGCTGGTGTATTTGTCTTCATTTTTGGTGCATAAATTGTTTTTTTTACCATGTTTTTACAGTACTTTCTGCTTTAGATAATTCAGGTTAGTTTTAGTAAGGTGGCAGAAAAAATCTGCAGGTTTACCTTTTAATAAAACGTCATGTCAAAGAAACAGCCAATAAAACTGTACAGACATCATTTAAGAAAAGGCACAGCCCCTCCATCCAAAACATGTTTATGTGTTGTGTAGCAGCTGGTTTCAGCTCATGAATTCCAACCAGCTAATAAGAACCGTAGTGAGCTAACAGCCAAGGACAGTGTTGAACAAGACTATTTTAAATGAAAAATATAACATTAATGTGAAAAAAATCTATATTTAAACTAAAATAATATCCAAAAAACAAAAAGGTCATACTAATATGGAAAATGTCTTTTATTTTATATTTAGTTTCCAACTTGAATAGAGAGAAACCCGACAGCTAAAACATGTTTGTCTCTTTCCTGTGTTCCTCAGATAGCTAATATAATCACTTAGAATGGATTTCTAAGTGTCTTCATATAAACTTGTTTTATTCTTCATTGAGAAATTAAAAATGTTTCTAGAACAGCTAATTTAATCATCGCCTTAATCAAGGGGGTTTCAATATGACTGAGAATATTGTGTATAGCTAAAAACTCCATTTCTTTAATATTGTATTTCTTAAAGTAAATGAACACTTTCATATTTGCTTCTATTAATACTGACAGTACTATTTAATCTTCATGTCTTAGTAGAATTCACATCCATAGGAAAATTAAATTGTAATAGTGGCAAAGCCATAATTACTACTGAGAAAGGACTAAGGTGGATAGAAAATAAATGCCTGGCTGCAAGGCAAAGCTTCAGAGTAAAGGGATTTTTCACTTGACCTAAAGTCTCACCAGTAATGCATATTTTGGGGATATCCACACAGCAGCACAGGTGAATTAGTAAGGTGATTGGAAATTATGTGGCTGTGTGTTTATCCCTAAACTTGCACCTTTGGGGAGGCATAAGAACAATTTTAAGAACCTGTGCTCCGAAGCAGACTTTCTGACCCATTCACAAGCTATGTAATCAGACCTTTCATAATCATGTGCATGCACATTTATATGCTTCAAAAAGTCATAATCAAAGATACGGTCAAAAGGGGGTGGTACTTGTGAACCAGAATGGAGGAAATCTGTTGAGTACGAGTCCTCAAACCTGTTCTCAGGTTTAAACAAAAACAGGCTGTAAAGCAGCACAGTTGGGACTCCCGAATGTCCCCATCACTTTATTGCAATTGTTGTGCAGATATCTAGAAAGCCTGCACTGCTGTTGAAGCCTATGGACATGTTTGAGATCCATTGCTCTAAAGCAGTAAGTATAATATAGGTTCTGACTAATAAACTCTGTATGCATGGCTAACAGCACTTGTGAATGGCTACAGAATAAAAGAGCTACAGGACAGTCAATCATTAAATAAATGTCATACCAAAACTAAAAATCTACCTATTGGTGTAATAATACGCAGAGAACAGTGATTCATTGTGGAAAACACGACCCTGGGGTGCTCCCTCTGCTACATGACACTGAACTAAGAAAAACAAAATGGAAAATTCTAGTGGAAGAATTGATAAGAGGTAGAATGGATGGTCCTATTGTAAAAGAAAGGTGAGAGGTCTTGAGGTCCTGTTGCCTGTAGCATGGACCCCTGTGTCTCTCTTCTTTCTATAAGCAGGCTCTGGAGACAATGGCTCATGGGTTAAATGCATTTTAATGTGACTAATAGGCCCATTGCACATTAATTTGATTATTTGGCAGAATAGATTGGCTAAAAGCTTATTGCACAAAAAAGCTGAGAGTTGAATATAAACTCATGCAATTAAGTGGTTTCTGGAAACTCAGCACTATACAATGGCTGTTGTGCAAATTGAATATTCACCTGGCTACTGGGCATACTAAACAGTAATCTGGCTATTACACTGAACTATAACTTCATACCTAGTAATTGATTGTTTGCACACATGCATTATAAAAGTGCTAATGATCGTACAAAAATAAATATTTTTAACAATTAATATAGCCCCACCCATATTGTGAGTCATTGCTGCTGACTGATTGGTTACCAGGGGTTCCTCAGTTCAAAAATATACTTAACAGCAACCTGCTGAGTTGTACTGCATCATAACATTTCTGAATGTTCTAGAGAGAAGTAAGTTTAAATGGAATTTCCAAACACTGCTGCAAGTTAAAGGAACAGTTTAGGCACCAACAGTTATTTGCTGTCTGTTTGGCACTGTTAAATAAAAGTTAAATAAATAATTTATATAACAAAAAGCATTTATTTATTTCTATTGTAATGGGTATAATGTATACTGTGTGAGGGAAGGTACGTTTCTCCAACAGTGTGTTACTATGGCTGGAGGACAGTCCAGTTCTTGAGATTAGCTCCAGCTGCAGAGTAAACTTGTTTTAAAAAGGCAGATGTGAAAGCCTTTTGGTGGGGGTTGGTGTTGCTGAATGAGGAAGCTCTGTTGGGTGGATGGTGCTGTGAGAGACACAAACACCTGTGGAAAAGACCCTGTTACAGGATTTTGGCTGGACTGCACTTTGAGACCCTAAGGAGAGTGATTCCTAGAGAGTGGAAGGTATATTTTGTTTTACATCTCTGAACTGTATGAGTTGCTGTTTCCCACTGTATTTTTGAGAAAGGACTATTCACGGTGGAACATTGATTTTCAATTGGGATTGTTTTTTTTTTTGTTTTGCCAAGAAAGGCTGTGTTTAAGTTCATTTTCATTTTGTGGAAATAAAAGCCAAATACTGGTACTTCAGAAAGTCACGGTTTGCAGTATGTTAATCCCAAAAGACTGCTAAAGCATTTGAGTGATTCCCTACAATACCCTTCACAATTTAGCACCAGTTTGTTACTGAAGCTCCTTCCCTCTCTCAGCCACTTCCTCTTCAGCAGTTCAGTTTGGAATCTTGAGTTAAGGAATTGACTGACAGGCTATATAATGCTAAATAACCAATCAGAACCTTTATGCTGTCATCCACTTTTTTTTTTTTTTTTTACCTCTGAAAGGTGTAGTTAACCCAGCAAAAGCAATTGTTAAAGAAAGGGCTGAAATATTGACTTTATTTTTATATGGATTTGGTCTCTCTCATGCTCAATATCAGTACTTGCTACTGCTAAGTATTATAACAGCCTATGGTAATTCATTAACTATTAATTTTGACCTTTATGAGACACCGTTGTGTCAGTGGTAAAAGATTCTAACTAGGAAGTAAACACAGAAGGAGCTGTGTACTACTACACAGATGGAACAATTAATTCCTTTCCTCACATAAAAGACTGACTAAGTATATTAGATAAAAAATGTATTATGCATTTACAACACACATTACTGTTTATTAATCGGACTGGACTGTGCTTTTAAGTCTTAATGCCCTCTAGTAGCCTAGACTTACTTTAATATATGATTCAGACTATTAAAGGAAAAAGTGATTACCTATTCTCATAATGCATGTGCAGCATATGCAAAAACAAAACACTTACTCACTGATGTTATTTAACAGTCTACAAAGACTGTAGCTAATGGAATAATTATACCAGGTCTATCCAACTGCTGACAACCTTTGCCTTATTCCCCTCAAACAATTTAAATAGATCCAGTGGACATAACAAATAATAGCCCCATACATGGGAGACTCTAGAGAAAGTGCTGAAACATACAGTGCCATACTGTAGTTTCCTAGAAAGTAACAACAGATGTGTCCTCTTGCTTGTGCTATCTCTGGCCTACTGACCCCTTGACCATCCCTCTGCCAAGCCTTGTGTCACAGCTGTTTGACACTGTATTTGTTCACTCTCATTACTCATAGAAGACAAAAGAGAGATGCAAATTATTAAACAAGATGCCCTAGTTACAGCAGAAAGATTAACTGCTAGGCTGCATGTAAACTAGTGCTTGGAAATGATGCAGTCATATATACAGAAAAAAATGGTGCCTGCTGAGAGCACAAGCATAGGACACTTCTGTCCTGTTTTTTTTTTTTTAATTTATTTTAAATGTTGGCATGTAAGAAATAGTATAGGAATAGAGTGTCAGGATACTTCCAGAATATTTGGACACTAATTAAGCTGAGCACCTGCATAGCGATGGAGTGAAAACCTGAACTGTCCAGTAATTACCAATGCTCTTTTGGGGCTCCGGACATTTTTGCTGCACACAGAGCAGGCACCATGACAACCCAAACACAGTAGCACAAGACAACCAAAGCTGAACAGAATAGATAATGATGTCAGAATACTTGATGATTAACAGATTTGGTCACATAAAGCCAAAATCAGGGAATAGAGAAAAGGTTCACGATCCAGTAGAAAAAGCCAGAAGTCAGGGCAGGCAGCAAGGATCAGAGTCAAGGTCAAAGCTGAAATCAAGCACATTAAGAAAACCAATGCAGGATTAAACAGGAACTGTAGGAACTGGAACCTGCTTTGGTAAACATAAGGGGAAGTGACCTCATATTTATAGGCGTGGTAATAAACAAACAGGATAAACCTGTGCAAAATGAGCTGCATGTGCGTAACCACAGGTTCAGCACCAGTCCAGTGGACAGCATGCATGAATAGGCTCACAGCACAGAAACTGAAGTAGCATACCACACTGCAGGTTTTCTAGCTCAAACCAGAGCAGGAAATTAGCCAGCACCATCTTGGGTGCACATAACATAGAGGTGAATAGATGCAGTTCTTTGTCTCTAGTGCCTACCTACAGCTGGGATCGATGAGTAGCCACTTTATTTCCTGACGCTTCCATCAAAAACTATGGATCTGTGCTTAAATGGGCAAGGAGCTGTGTGCAAAAGAAAGTAGGTACAGAGTCATTTTATTCAGCTTAGGAGAGAAGCCAATACATTACAATAAAATCAGGATTCAGTCTCCAAAGAATAAGTATATATCTGCCAGGGAATATCTGGTATGTTAATGTAACTGTAGCTGTAAGTGTAGGTAGACTGCAGGGGGCAGTGTTTGTTTGATTCTGGGGGCATTTAATTAGGGACAGTTCATATCACACGGTTTTTGTGTACATGTGATAGTAGTGCAAGTTAGCTGACGTAGAAATCTAATCTTAGCCCAGATTCTTTAATGAACTTTTTAGAAATAAGCCAGTAGTTTATTGGCGAATTCCCTATACAGTGTAAGTACACAAAGCCCAGGACTGAGAGTGATGAATGAGGTTATACTGAGGCGTAATGAGCCCCAGACGTGCCGGTGAATAAAACCCCGTGCCAGTGAATGAGACAGATAATGAGAGAAGTCTCATCTCCTGTCACTGGTATGAGTAAGTGAAAATTTCCAACGTGAGCAATAAATAAAATTCCTTGACAAATGGGAGGGTGGGAAGGTAAAATCCTTTACTATATTTATGACTTGTTTACACACAGTTTATAGACTTACACGCCCCCAAACTCCAAAAAGAGGAATCAGTGAATAATAAACGCTTCAGTATTGGAGCACAATACAATCCATGGGCTAATGTCTGAACACTGTTTAGTATATCTAGACACAGGCCATTGATGGAACTGAGGGTCAAATACTGTTGATTATAGCAGATGTTTGCCTGTTGTTACTACCAGAGCTGGGAATAACAGAGCCCCTTGCTACACATCACAGTAAATGTTTTCACACACATACATTGCTAAAAGCCCAGTAACAGTGTTCAGTGGCCAGAAGTCCAGAGTATAAATGGAAGAGAGAACAGAACCCACTTATAATGGGCACACTAAAAGTCTCTATTATCTTAAATGGATTAGAATATCAAGAAGGTGGGCTGAGAAATATAAAAACAATAAAAACCTGCTTAATGTGGCATTAAGAGATACTCCATCCTGACATATCTACCCTCTCTATAGGATCACATTGGACATGCTGCTGGCTCCATATTTTACAGACTCACTGACTATGACAGCAGACTGGTTACCAGTTATTAGGCTAAGGCAGATTGTTTATTACTACATACACTTACTGGTACATATATTTATCATACCGATATACTAAATATTTTTTATAGATAGGCCTATGATAGCACGTATTTTATTATGGTGATGTGTATACACATTTAGGCCCTTATTCACCAATGTGCGAAGTGAGCCGCGATGTGATCGATTCACTTCGCACATTGTATTATGCGCATGCTGATGTCCTGTGCGCG
>WMED01006530.1:0-18389 GCA_019650415.1 Pipa parva
AAACAGACAGCAAATAACTGTTGGTGCCTAAACTGTTCCTTTAAAAGTTTTCCTAATGAAAAACATTTTTAGTAAATGGTTTGTGCAATTTCCATTTGCACCCTTTTATAATAACCAGCCATTAATTCAGACATAAATAGGAATTTCTCTAATACTATTAACATAAACCAGTCAATAGAGTAAATAAGGAAGCAAAATGGGAAATTGCGGATTTATTTTACACAAAATAAAAACTGACCCTCTAATGCCCGGATTCAGTATCAAAAACTACATTTACAAATATTCACCCTTCTTTTCGTGCAATTAGGGCAATCATCCTTAAGTCATTCAAACAATTTCAGATAGTTAAAATGAGAGTCATTTGAAATATGTGTAATCCATACATTTGCAGGATGTTTAATATTTGGAGTAGTCTAGCTCGTAGTCAAAGTACCGTGCAAATCACATATTGCATTGCTTGACTGTGATAAATCTACAACAGCTTGAAATAAATCTCCATTAAAAATGCATGGTCTCCCAATGACTTCATGATTCACTTATATCTTTAGTTGCCCATATGTAAGATGGTCCATTTAATATGAAACCTTGATATGACTGCAATAAATAACTGTCACTTAAGGTTGTTTATATAATTAAGGTTGTTTACAAACCACAGACAAGAAAGAACAAATTGAAAAGCAGCGAGTAAAGGATGTCATCACTATAGAAACAGAGCAGCATCTGTCACTGGGTACCACACCTGTTTCCATATTGCAATGGATGGTAAACATTTTGCACTGCTTTGTACATTTAACATACATGCTCTTGTATGGCGTGAAGTGCATAATTACTTTTTTTGCAAGTAAAAGTAGTTTAGGGGTATTTGAAGATCTCTGTGGGGGTAAAATAAACGTTATCATTAAATTGCTATATTGTTATGTGCCCGTGGACCTCTTTCTATTCAGTCGTCACATTTTTAGAATTGTATTTGTCATGTTTCTGTTGATTGTGAGTCACAGAAGTAAAAGCAGACCTTGCACCTTTAAGAAGCACTTAGATAAATTGTCCACTTTAATTAAACAAATTAGCGCTTTCAGAGGTATTAATTTCCTTGAGTTTCTGTTCCCAGAGGGAAATATGGTTGCTGTAGCAGAATTATTCAACATACTTAGCTGATTGTAGCTTAACAGGGGGAAGGGAAAATGATGATTATATAAATGTAACACATAAATGTGGAATCCTTGCACAGATTGTAGAGAATGACTATGGAGAAATCTTGGTATAAAGGATTATGTAACAATGAATAAAAGTAAAATGTCAGTGGAACCCGGAATTAAGGTAGGGAGAGTGTAGGCCAATGATGCCCAACCTTTTTCAGCCTGGGGGCCATATAAATTTGCGACACACGTGTCTCGGGCTGCTTGAAAGTCGCAATTTGTAAAGTCGCAATCACAACAAATTTTAAAGTTGTGACTGTGACAATTTTCCATAGTAAAGACGCAACTGTGACAATATTCTCATGAAAAAGACGCGGCTGTGACAGTAACAATCTATTGCGACTGTCTTTAGCTGGGGAATTCACACTTATACGCAACAATTCGGACTTTGGAATTCAGGCCACGGGCTGGATAGCACATGACCCGCGGGCCTTAGGTTGGGCATCACTGGTGTAGGCCATTCACAAACTAAATGTCTATTCTTTTTTTATTCTTAATGGCTTAGAGTTTATTGTATTAATTGTACCAAAGAAAGTGAAATATTTGAAGCATTTTCTCTATAACTGTGATAGAAAAGAGATTAAATGTCCTCAAAGACAAATATGAGCTCATAATAGAGAAGGGTTTAGAAATGCAATAAGGGGATGAATTTGTGTTTAGAAATTTTTCTTTTTAATTGTCGACACGTGTACAGGGATGTCTAAAGAGCTTAGAAATGGAGAAAAATAAACCTACACTATTCTGGATTAGTACTTAGAAATATGCAATAAAAACATTCATCCACAATAAAAAAGTATTGGGAGGTGCCTACAGTTGAAGAGTAAGTATGATGGAGAAGAAGCTTTGAACCATCTAAAGAGAGAGAATAAACTAGGGAGATGAAGAGTTAACAAGCAATGGAAATATAAATTAAAACAAAAGTGGTAGAAGAAGATTCCGAAATGTTTTAGAAGTTGTAAATACCTCTCCCTCAGCTCTTAATATTTGCCCCTTCCCTCCATCTGACCTCCACCTTGTAAACTTTTTAATCTTGCACTCGCCTCTTCCACCTCCACTAACCCCTAAATCCTTTAGTCACAACACATTTGCTGTCGGCCCGCAAGATTTCTCCACTGCCTTCTGCTCACACCTCTCCTCACTTGTCCTCTCCTCTCCTCTCCTCTGATCCTGATGCTCTTGCTACTTCCTATAACCCTTTCCTATCTACTGCTATTGATTCATTTGCCCCCTGCAGCCTCAACATACTCACATCTACAATCAACACCTCTGGCTAAATGCAGAAACCATATTTATTAGATCCTGCATGCAGAGTGCAGAACATCTGTGGAGGAAATCTCATTTAGGTGCAAATTTTCTGCATTACAAGTTTCTGCTTTTGTGTCTGAACTCCTTTCTCTCCCCAGCCAAACAAACCTATTACAGTGCTCTCATAAACAAAAAAAAAATCAAATCCCCATCTCCTATTCTCTACATTCAACACCATTCTATGCCCTTCCTCCTCAGATACAATAACCCCTCTTCACTCCTTCCAAAACTTTGCAATATTCTTCAAAAGTAAATTTGATACTATCCACAAATAGATAACTATTTCTCCAGATAGAGTTACTTCTACCTCAATCTCCACCTGAGCTTCTGAATTCCTTTCTTCCTGCTACCCAGTCTGAAGTTTCCTCCTGTCACAACCTACTTGCTTGACCCCATGCATTCTTTTCTACTAAAGCACTGCTTTTCTTCCCTTGTACCATCCCTAACGCACCTGTTCAACTCTTCCCTGTTCTTTGGTATATTTCCTTCTTTATTCAAACAGGCCTGCGTCAAACCTCACAAAACTTACGTTGGACCCCCAATGCCTCTCTATTTACCATCCTATCTCACTCTTGCCTTTAGCTCCTAAACTTATGGAATGTCTGGTCTTCACCTGCCTGAATAATTATATGCATGACCATCATCTGCTGGACCCCTTGCAATTTGGTTTTCAGCAAAGGCACTCTACAGAGACTGGTTTGTGCAAACTTGCAAACGATCTCAAGATTTCCAAAGAGAAGGAACACTTTTCTATTCTTATCTTTCTGGACCTATCCTCTGCATTTGATACTGTTCATCACTCCCTATTTCTCCATGCCTTTGGTGTCTGTAATCAAGCTGCATCTTGGCTGACCTCTTACCTTTCTGATCGCTCCTTCTTTGTTTCCCATGACACTTCCTCTCCTATCCCAATAAGTGTGGGGGTGCCTCAAGGTTCTATCCTTGGCGCTCTCTTGTTCTCCATGTACATGCTTTCCCTGGGTGATATTATCAGCCCATTTGGTCTTACATAGCACCTCTTTGCGGATGACACCCAAATTTACTTACTTGCTCCTGTGGTAACACCTGAAGTCAAAACTAAAATGTCTGTCTCCTGGCTATCTCCTTTTAGATGGCTTGGCACAATCTCAAACTAAATCTTGATAAAACTGAACAGTTTATTTTCCCACCTAAACCTGGTCCTGCTCCCTCCTTTTCCATTTCAGTTGATGATGTCATCATTAACCCTGTCACTTCTGTACATTGTCTTGGGATGGCGTTTGACTCTTCTCATTCCTTCTCCAACCACATTGCTACCACTACTAAAAACTGTCAATTTTTCCTTTGGAACATTGCCAAGATCCAGGCTTTTTTCTCTCAGGCCACTGCTAACACCCTCATGCATGCTCTTGTATTATCCCACTTTGACTACTTCAATGCTCTTCTAACTAGCCTTCCAGTTTCTCATCTTTCCCCACTCCAGTCTATTCTAAATTCTGTTACTAGAATAATACCCCTTCTCTCCCCAGAAGTCTCCCTCCCAAATCCTGTCTGATCCTTGGCTCATAGTTAAAAAACATATTATTTACAATGTCCTACATTAACATTAAAATCACTTCACTCTGTTGCCCCTCCCTACATATCTTTCCTTGTTTTTCCATATGCGCCTGGCCATCAACTCCGCTCTTCACAAGGCAACCTTCTTCATGAACCCCTCACTAAGACTGCCCATTCTTGTCTTAAACTCTTCTCTCTTGCCCCTTATCTTTTGAAATCTATACCCTCCTGCCTCCGCTAAGAGCAATCCATCAATTTCTTAAAAACTAAATGAAAATCTAACCTATTGGAGCAATAGCACTCATTTTCATATCCATATATTATTTTTAAGAAACTATTTATTCTATTTTGTATTTATTTTCTTATTTAATTGGCACCTATAGCCAAATAAACTGACACTTTATGTTACTGCACTTGTTACCCTCCTATGTGTTTATGTAAGTCTTACTCCTATTTAAATTGTAAGCTCTATGGGAAAGGGGCCTCCATCCTCTTGTTTCAATCATGGCCTGGCACTTAGAGTGATGTATTTTCTTGATTATATGCTTTTAATTTACTTCACTTGTTCTTTGTTAAGCACTTTACCCTTGTCTGTATTATTACTGTATTGTTGGATTGTTCAGCGCTGTGTAACCTATTGGAGCTTTATAAATAAAAATATACATACATACAAGTCAAAAAATAGTATCAATTAGTATAGTAGTGGCAAGAAATGTTTCGTGGATGTATGAAATGAAATGAAATATTTTCATTTTTCACTTTAGATCTTTAAAATCTGGAGTTCTGTGAACAAGCATTGAATGTTCTAGAATTTCTGAAATTCTATGAATATTTTTTTTATACAAACTCCAAACCTTGTTGAAAAAATTGCTGGGCAATTAGGACCTGGATATCCAATTAATTGACATGAGACCATAAAATACATAGACACATCTCAAGATATGTGTGATTCTTCTAAGGATAATTATTGTGATAAAGTAAGAGAGCACATTGGATTCCAATTTTTTTTTTTTAGTATATCTTTATTGCTTGATTTCAGCAGTGGTACCCACAGAAGAAATTCCTTCATTAAAAATGAGATGGATAATGAACGACACACAAGGAATTGGGGGTGGGGAAATCTACTTTTCATTTTTACATTTCTCCAAACAAAATAAATTAATTAATTTAAAAAAAAAAAAAAGGGAAGGAAGTATGTAATGCATTTATTTCGGCAGCAAAAATGATTGATGAACTTTTCACAGCAATGGCACTTTAATTACTACCAACATAACGCAATAACATACATTAACATAAACCTTCATATGTACAGGTAGGTTAAAATCACTCATTTACTAATAAACATTGTATTACTCCCACCCATCTCTCGTCTACTTTCCAACTTACATCTATGTCAGGAGCAATCGACGTCTTTAAATATCTTCCCTAACTTAAATGGATGCTTAAACTCAATAAAAGGTCTGTGGAACTAATGTAGAGCTTGTTCCTTTAGTAAATAACCCCCCACAATATTTTAACACTCATTATTTTAAGACAGAAGAACAACGAACTGAATCTATCTATACATGAAAATAAAAAAAATTTAGACAGGAAAGAATCTAGGATCTAGTTTTCAGCATATCACAAATCCAGCCACTGAACAAAAGATTCAATTTTGACTTATAAAATATACTTTATAGAAGCTATGCATCATAAACATATTTTCACATGATATTTACAATTCACATTGTATCAAAACATACATTCTTTTTCATGTGCTATTCCAATGACCATATATACAATTAACTGTACAGTACACACTCATGGTAGGTGGTTCATCAAAGCATGTCTTGCCAACGAACAAATAAATTAGGCTTATTTAAAATAAAGAGAGTTTTTATCTCACCATGTTTTTGTCTGTAAAATAGAAGATCCAAAATAGAAGGAAATAAGGGAGGAGATTACAGCAGAACAGTTACAAGTGACCATAGGTGAAATGTTAATCAGTCTTCTTTAAAGGATTTGGTATATTCTATTATATAAAACTTAGAAATATTGAATTCATCAACAGTCCTAAAGGTCTAGGAACCCATAGCAACCAATCAGCCATCAGCATTCACTGATATAGGAAAACTAGAATTCTGAAAGTCAAATTCTGATTGGCTGCTATGGGATACTAGACGTCTGTAAACAATTGCCCCTGTTGATGAATAACCCTTATTTTTCTTAGTAATGAGATGGGTTAAGCTTGAAAAATATCCCTTAAAACAATAAAAAGCAAAGAAATAACTAAGCAATACCAGGATATTTTATAAAATGGGCAAGCATTTGTGAAAAAGGGTCACATATTTTAAGATGGTGGAGGTCTCCCTTCCCCTTCTATTCCCCCTTCCTATTCCAGCATCCCCTAAACTCAATAATTGTTGCCACAGTTCAGAAAGGTTGTAGAGGGCTGTCATCATAATCTGCAGTTGGTGTAAAAAGCTAGGGTATATTTTATAATAATAGTTATATTGTAGAAGGATGATTTACAGGAGATACAAATAGATTCAGATATTTTGGATATTCCAGATCCATGGAGACATTTTAATTCTGTTTACCTAAGTGTTGATGTGCTTGAGACATCTATAATAAGCTGTATTGGAAAAAGATGAAAGGGGATTTGTACTCTGTTGGGTGATGGGACCTTCTTCTAGCATGACATCATCTGTGATGTGTTATTTATGATTGGATTAGCTCATTAAAATACATTAAAATGATTCTAGGGATAACTATTAGCATATTATGGGATTCTCTTTGGAATACCCATAGATCTAATTGTATTTCCTAAAGGGTGAGAGAACATTCTCTTTGTTTCATGAAGAAAGCTATTGATGTTCACCATCTATATATATTTTTCTTAGTAAAATTAGTACCAAAAATTTTCTTGAGAAAGCATTTTCTGAAAACAATCTAATTTTCTCTCTTTAGAATTTTCTGAACTGGTGACATCCCCTTTTAGAAATCAAGTCAGAAGAAATTGTGAAAAATAAAGGCACCATTATTTGAAAGTCAATTGAACCTGACTTTTTCATTTTAATAAGCTTGGCATTGACTACTGCTCCGGGAAATATTTCTAAATTAATTCTCATACGCACCAATGAATTGCGTGGCCACACTACAAGATGGGGGGGAGTCAGATGCATCTATAAATTGCAGATTCATTCATCTCAATGCTTAATTTACAAATTAATTTACAAGCTGCATGCAAATCCATTTCTTCCGGACTGCACAAATATATTTAAAGTGGCAAAAACAAACTTACATTTTATAAGTTGCAATTATTCTTAGAATATTTTGTTTTTTAAAAAGAGAATTATTTGATCTAATCCAAAAACACAAGCAGCACCCAGAACAAGAAATCAAAGTTCTTCATTTAGAACTTGTGGAATTCTGGATGCAGGCTGCAGAAAAATGTGCTATGGAAGTAACATTAAATTCATATTTAAGGCTTTTTTTCTGAGTTGGCATAATTACTGAATTCATTATTTCACTGGTGTTGTTTATTTTTGACTTGTTGCTTGAACATTATTTCCAGGGTAAGATAAAAATGTATATAATTACAATTTATGTCTATATATAGATATTGTAACCATAAAGAGAAGGATTACAAAGAAAGCCCCTTAGGGGATTGGGGTCTTATCTGTTATTGGTTAAGAATTCTGTAAGGATTTTCATTATTGATAATTTATCCTATGAAAAGAATTTGAAGAAATGATTCCGGTATTAAAGGAAAATTAAAAAATCTGACCAATCTATTAATTAATTTCAATTCATTTTCACTTTTTCACAATGTACAACTTTTTCCCCAGAAAATGATGGTTTTTCTCTAAGTTTGGATTACTGAGCAATTTTTAATAAAATGGAAAAAAAAAAAAACGAAATATATTTTTTAATGTTGAAAAAAAGCAAAAAACTTACAGAAACTCAGAGGGAATTAAAAAAAAAAACTTCAGGGAATAATAAAAATTTGCGTGGAAAAATAAATGAGCGATATTACAAAATTATCTTCAAAATAAACAAAAACAGAACGGTGAAAACATGGAGAAAAAAACATTTAAAAATATATCGCCCTGAAGCATGGTTCAACTCAAAACGAATTTTGGAAAAATGTTTGGATCCATCTGGGACACAACAATATACCCACTAACGCAAACTAGAAAGGCAGCATTCCAAACCCCATGGATGATCCCCAATCACTCTTGCTTTCCATATCCGATGCAATAATGTACTACACATGTAAAATGTTCCTTTCATTTTATTACCTATAACATATTATTCGCTTTCACTGTAACCTGGCATCTCCAAGAATAATAATAACACTAGGCTTTGCCCCAATTTTATACTATATTTGAAAGCAAATAAGGGCTCAGGGGTTTACTTTTTGGCAATTGAACTATTTAGACAAATCAAAACAACACACACAGATTCCCCAGACAATTGCCATCGTCTACTAGTCTGGAAAATTACTGCTGCTGCATATTTATAAACACGATCGCTATCAATGCTTATTGGCATGTAAACTGCCAGCCATTTTGATTACATGAATTCCACCTTGATGTTCTGCACACACACAATTACTTTTTAATTACCTTTTAGCTTGATTTCCCTCATCTTAAACTTGAATACAGGTTATGATTCAAATCTCTACTACTTGCTTATCTCTGAGTAAAAAACATATTACATTTTTTTAAGGTACCAAATATAATTATTCCCATGAAAACAGTCAAATTTATATAATCGAGTACATGATGCATTTACTGAACCCAACCTTATCCAATCATACATCTGAGCTGGAATGAGCTTGAAATGAAATCCAAATAATTACCAAACTGTGGGGGCGTATTCACTAAAGTCCGAATTGTTGCGTATTGGTGTGAATTCGCCAGCTAAAGATAGTCTCAATAGGCTGCTTCTGTCAAAGCCGCATCTTTATAATGAAAATATTGTCGCAGTCACGACTTAACTATGGAAAATTGTCACAGTCGCAATCTTAAAAATTGTCACGGTCGCAGCTTTGAGGAAATTGTTGTGAACATGGATTTGCTATGGGAATCTGCTATTTGAGAATTTGATGGTCAAATTCTCACCTTAGTGAATAACCCCCTGAATCCCTATAGCTAAAAATCTAAAATAAGCACACATCGATTCATTTATTTAAATTATATCCATACATAATACATTTCTGCTTATTTATATAAAAGAAGAAAGTTAAAGGAATGATGATGAAGGGGGTATTAAAGAATATTTCTTTTATCACCTATTTTTTTTAAACATTGTTTTAATTATTACATTAGAAGCATTATATTACCAAACACTCACATAAAAATGATAATATATAATATAGCTAAAACAAATAAAATATTAAACATTTCAGTAACATCAGAGGTAGGTTCATATGAGGTAATAGATGTTTATTACTATTAATTGTAAAAAAAAAAGTTTTTTCTGTAATAAATATTACATATAGATGTGATTTTTCTATTAAAATGTATACATGTTAATATTGGGAAAGCATATCAGTGAATGAAGGTCATTTAATTCACATGAAAGGAATAAAAAAAAAAATTCATGTTTAGGGCAAAATTTAATAAACCCAGAAAAGGTCAATTATCGCCTTTCCGAGTGACTTTATTCCCGCGAGATCTCAGCAGTTTCTCGCGGTAAATATTGTGAGATTTTTTTTTGATTGATATTTACCGACAGAAATTTTTCGATTGGATTTTTCGATGGAAAGTAGCCATACTTTATGCTAGTAGGATGGCTACATTTCCATTGAAAAATTCGATCGAAAAGTTTCTGTCTGTAAATATTGATCAAAAAAAAATCTCTCGAAATTTACCATGAGAAACTGCTGAGATCTTTGCTGAGGCAAAATCGACCTTTTCTGAGTTTATTAAATCTCGTCTTAAAATGGTCAATTTTGCAAGAAACTAAGGGGTTGGGAAAATGTTGTAGTCTTTTATTATATGTATAAAATATTTGCAATTTAATTCACCAGCAGGTCTCTGCCAACAATTTAAAATACAGTTAAAGAAAATACATCCCCCTTCATAAAATTACAAAAATGGGCATATTTGCTAAATGTCAAAATACAATTCGTATTTTTTTCTGTTTCACTCGGCAAAATAATTGTTTTGACATGTTTGTGGTTGAAATTCTAAGGCAAAATGGATGTTCTTTATCAATAGATTTTCTTTATGTTGTAGCCAGAGAAAGTACATGTTCTCCCCAGAGAACAACAATTTTGTAGCTTTCAGTTGCCAGTGGGTAAACACTAAATGATTTGTTGACGAAGACAGGCATGTTTACAGTCGACTGTTCTGCATACACTTGACTGAAGAACAGTCCTCATAAATAAAACAAAAATCCCAAAAACATAATAGATCAGGAGGATGGAAGACCCTGATGGTAGATGTTAGAGGTGTGGTCATTGACAGCTGTTACAGCGTGTAAGCCATCAATGGTAGACTACATGAATCTACACCAGTGAGTGATCCAATCATTCTGACAACTGTCTGAACAATTGGACCTGCAAATGCCAGGCAGATTTTACACAAATCTGTTCTGAACTTCAAACACGGTAGATGAATAGAATTTGCACACACACGCACAATCCACCCTTCGTCAGGTTAGATTGTACTCCCCGAAATGTTGCTGTTTGTTAACCTGCACTGATGGTTTAATTAAATAAGGTTCTATACCTTCCCGTCTGTGTGTGAAGATTCTATTTCTATACTTTGTTGCCAATTTTGTGATTTATGCCCAGCACGTAAGAATCTAGCACCACTTTATAACATATTGGTGTGCACTTCCACATAGTGTTTGGAAATGAACTCCAAACATGACATATACTTATATACTGTATATATATCCTACTGTCTGCAAATAAAAGTTCATAGCAGGTGACGCATGGGGAAACATTTTTAGCACTAATCAAATGAAAAAATTTTCTTTAAAAAGATAGATTTTGATTTGCCACTAACAGAGGAATTCTTGGAAACTGGAATTGTTGTAGGAAGAAAACAAAAAAAAAAACTACTGCCCTGCCAATCTTCTATGTCTTTCTAACTTCTAAACATTTTAGGAATTTTTCATATTATCTTTATGAAGGCGGAACTAATTTGCTTGAATTAATTTGCAGCAGTCCATAGAATAAAGTCATAAATCTAATCTAAAACCGAATTTTATAATCCAAAACTCAACTGAAAACAATGTCACCGACGGTAAATGTGAGGCAGACTGCAATAGAAAGAATATTAGAAAATACAAAGATAAAGAAGAAACAGTTTGAATGAAAATGCTTTACAATGAATGCATACGAATAACCAATGTCAGTATATGTCACTAGTTTTCAATGACAGTATTATTTTACTTTATTGAAGATTATGTAGGATGGGTTTTATGAATATGCAGATTTTTAAACCTGGACCATGAAGATAAGAGTAATTGTTCTCAAGTTCTTCAGGTCTTGCAAATGAAATGTCAAATAACTGTATTTTTAGTAATTATATTCTTTTTTGTGAAGCAGTTAAAAATTAAAAATTCTTTGCATTTCTTTAAAAAAAAAAAATCTACAATCAAAATGTTTATTCCTTCAGCAGGGAGCTCTGCATTGAGAGAATATTTCAAATCTCTTCTTGAGAGCGCAAACATAATTTCAATGAAATTTGAAGAATAGCGGTAGATTAAGATGTAGGACCTTATCTATGTGTGACCAGGACAGCACCATGGGTGAAATTTGCTAAAGTAAAAAATTATTATTATTTTTTTAATTTTTTCGCCTGTTTTAAGGTGAACATAATGGTCTTATATATGGTCAGGAATGTTTCAGAGCATAAAACAGCTTCTACTTTGGTAAAATTATAACAGAAGATAATACATTCAACTAACCAAATTTGGAATATTATTTGTTTGCTGTAAAGTGATAACAATGCTCTACGCTCACCTTAGGGTTTTAATAGGCTTCTTTGTCTAACTCCAACCTCCTTGTAAAATATTGAACATGTATTCACATGATGAAAGAGCAATTTACAGAAATCAATAAGGTGGACTTCTGAACTGTGTACCAAACATTCAAGAGAGTTTACAGTACTAGGACCCTGAAAATCAGTTAAACATTGTTCAGTGATTACATTGATTACATACTGTTAAATTGCTACTGTTAAATTGGCAGGCCTTATAAACCCACCCCTTACCTAACATCATGGCTGGGAATGGAATGGGTCTAGTTAGCAACCATTGGTGCAAAAACTTTTTTCTTGTCCTGTTGGGTGCCACACATACATATTGTTTGGTATACTAGCAGGAGACAGTTTAGTGCCCATAAAGGAGGGAGTTTGAAATTTCTATTCCGGGGATGCTTGAATGGGAAAACAATCTCTGTTTGTAAACATTGTCTAATTTTACATATTCTCTTACTTTTACTAGAAAATACATTAAAAGATGTGAATAGTTATTAATCTCAGTAAGTCTGTTTACCAACAAAAATAAGAGTGAGAGCAATAATAATAAGCCACTAATAAGTACAAATGTTGAGGAATGCTTCCTCCAGTGAAGGGGTCTCTCACTTGGCTGGTTAAATGGGCTGCACATAGAAAATAATCTCCATCCCCCACCATTTTTTCTTACACTGTCACCCACCACCAGATACCAAAAGCAATGTGCACAGGTAAATGTGTCTGCCAGGGATGCCCCTTCCTCAGACTGCTCTCTGCTGTCCTGAGCATGCCTCTGGAGGTCTGGAGCCCCCTGGCTGCATGAGACCCCTGCTCTAGTGGACTGGTTATCATGAAAAATGACAGAATGCTGTTTAGTATCTTTCAGACATAGAAATACCATTATTTTAATCTAAGAGGTATGGATCTGGGCACAATAGTTTAGATAAATTTCAGAAATGAAGGATTACAGGTTGGACTACTATGAGATTTGCAAACCTGTGTATCGATAAAAAGAGTTTTAACTATTCAGAGGGTTGTATCTGGCACTCTTAATATAAAATACACCATGTTACTGATTTAAGGTCATCATGATAAATATTCCATGAGAAGAACATTCATCTTACATGCCCACCCCGTACATCAACAGATGTCTCCAATTGCACAACAGACACTCAGCATGAACCAAATTTGTTTATAAGACATAATATTTTTCCTAATTAAAACTGGATGTTGACTAAAAATGTATTATAAATTATTGGATGTTCTTTTCTGTCATTTCTGTTTGTCTTTGATCCTTCAAACTAGAAGTTGTTTAATCTTTTCTTTTTAATGTTCTCATCTGCTAATAATTTGGCTCTTTGTTTGGGTCCTGCCCCATATCTCATCCTACTAAACACACCTTGATTGCTAGAGTATAGCAGACCTTACCAAGCAGTGGACAGTTTTAATGCCAACAGAAGTGATTCTAAAAAAAAAAAAGACTTAAAGACTTCAAAAACCACAAAAAAAAAGACCAACTGAAAATTATCGTAGAATATAACAAGCTACAATGTCCTTCATATTACACTTATGATGAACATTCCCTTTAAGCTATAAGGTCATTAGAAGACTCCACTAATGGCTCTGATTTCTCTTTTATAGCTGTGTATCATTTAAGACCATTATCAAATGGTGCTCCTTTTCCTTCCAACTTAATTTAGCTTATTTTTAAATTCTTACAATGACCATTCTACTAGAACTTCATTAACACATGTATCAATGTTTTTGGATTTTAAATAAATATATTATTTCCAGGCTCAGTAAAAAGTCTTTGTTTAAAATGTCAGAAGAGTATCTTGACCCAACGACTGTTACAAGACATTCCAGTATGAAGTCAAGAATTTCACAATGAAATTAACATTTAATGCTATGTTAATGGTCCAGCTAGTCACGTTAACTTAAAATCATGAATACTCCCAAGATCCCAAAAACCTAATAAAGTGCAATTCCAGAGAACATGGTTTCAATATCTTTTCAATCACGTTTACCCTTCTTCTAGGTTATTGGTGATATAAAAAGTCTTTTAAAATCCTGTGTTGATCGGAGAAGATGTCAGACTAAGGAAAATTCTGCCTGGAAGCTGGAACATCTTCTGTTTTTTGGACTGCATTTTGTTAGCATCGAAATCTGAGTGCTGAAGTTCGTTCCGTTACTTCCCAGGGATGGATGATGGTATTTCATATCCGTTCCCAGAAACCTTTCCAGATGCCACCTTCTCCATTTCCGTTTCAGCTCCCCTTGAACCTGGAAATTGAAAATGTAGATTGAATATAGATTGAAGATTGAAAATAGATTGATGAATGTCTATGAAGGACAATATAAAATATGTAAACAATGTTAGTACTAAATTTATCAGATCTTAGAAAACCTATATTTACTTTTTTAACCTTACCTCTCCATTAAGGAAACAGTAGAGAATAGCCACCACAAAACCCTGAAGAAGAAAAAAATGAAGATGTTGAATTAAAACCATTGTGCTGCTGGTTCTCAGTTAAATTTTTAATTATTTAAGATAGAAAAGTAACATATTGTGAAGTGAATGCTACATCTTACATTAGAGTATGAGGCTTTTCACAAGAGGCCCATGACTATAGGATGCTGAGACAAAGTTAGTGTCTTTCCTAGTCAGTAGAGTCCTTCAACAGAGGAAATCTTTTCATAGGTCTATCCTATAGCAACCAATCAGCTGTTAGTATTTACTGATGTCGGAAAACTAGAATTCTGAAAGATGATTGGTTTCTAGACATCTGTTAGAAATTGCCCATTGATGAATAACCTGTATAGATGGGGGGATTGAGGGATAATTCCTAACTAACAGGTATTTTTAATATTTAGATGTTGAACCATACATTTTGGTTTCACTTTGCATGAAATGAGTCACACAGATAAAGCATTTTGCATAATGTACTGACTATTTCTAGAAGTGTGGTCAATTATTGGGCGTGGTCATAGCACTAAGCATCCTGTGCCTTTAAACTAATGCGCTATAAATCTGGCACTTTGCATACTTATGACATTGTTTGATTAAAGCTTCTGGTAAGCAGGAAGATTATCACAAATGTATTGCACCCAACAATATAACAATAACAACCAACATAAAGAAGGTAAATGGTTAATTACCTCCATCACATCTGAATAACTATGCACCTATATATATATATATATATGTACATTTACTGCATATTTTATTTTATACTAAGTTCTGTTTCTACTAAAACAACACATATACATTGTCAACGAATTTTAGAAATTACATTATATTGACTAGATACAGATAACAACACCATGAACCTTGTATATCATCTGGCTGAGTAAAAGGATCTCTGATTGGCAGATGATTTCTGTGTCATTGCAAAGCTGAGAATTCTGGGGAAACCATTTCACTAAAGCTCACAGAATACACTAGATGCAATGCAACACTATTTATACTGATAATATCTTCATACATAAATATTATAACCTCTCTTAAATGGGCAAAATAAACTCCAAAAGGCTTATTCCAGCCATTTTGAGTTTATCCCGTGTAGATCTCGGCTGTTTGATCGGTAAAAGTCGATCGATTTTTACTGATTGAAACAATTTCGATTTTTCGATTGGATTTTTTGATGGAAAGATAGCTAAACTACTAATATACAGTATGGCTACCTTTCCATTGAAAAATCCGATAGATAAACACGATCGAAAAGTTTCAGTCGGTGAAAATCGATTGAAAAATATCAATCAATTATTATTGATCAAACAGCTGAGATCTACACAGAATAAACTCAAAAAGGATGAGATGGACCTTTTTGAATTTATTACATTTCACCCTTAGAAAGCGTTTATTTTACACCTTTTATTTTATCAGACTTTGCATGTCTGTCCAGTCAACTACAATTAATCCACCAAAAACACGTGGTCAGGTGGTCGCAATGACACCCCTAAAGCTACCAAGTTCAGCTCGCCACCGGAGGCGCAGATCTTGGTGCAGTAAAGAGAAGGCTAAGGCAAGGCTTACACTGGCAAATTTTCCTCTGCATTTTTTTTTTAAAAAAAGAACATGGTGAAAAATCGTTAGCGCATTCGCACTGGTGAAGTTTCCTACATGTTTCACAAAAAAAAATAGTATTGGGGCGGTACTTCCATGTGAAACACCTCACATACTCAGCGCTTTTCCCTCATGTGTGATCGCTACGGTTAAAATCCTATTGATACTCATCATGTTACAATTTCCTTGTTGCATTTTAAACTCTCAAAAAATGCAACATGAAGGGTCCTGTAAGCGAAATTTATTAAACTTAGAAAAGCTGTTTGCGCGTTTCCAAGTTTAATAACTCGGGAGAATGCTTTGAAGATTCTGCCGGTAAGTATCGCGAGATTTGCCTCGTGCGGTACTTGCCGTGACAAACTTTTTTAAATTAAATATATCCATAGAAAGGTACCTATACTGTAGGGCTACCCTTTCCATGGGTCTATTTATTAAGAAAAAAATTCTCACAGCAAATATCGCACGAGGCAAATCTCACGATATTTACCAGGAGAAACTTCAAAGCCTTCTCCTGATTAAACTCGGAAAAGCCGAAACGGCTTTTCCAAGTTTAAGAAATTTCGCCCTCCTCTCTATGAAACACTAGTGTGACATTGCACAACCAATAGTCACTACTTTCAATGTTTTTTCGTAAGGGCATATTTTTGGGAATTTTTTGTTGCCATGGATATTTTTTTAAAAAATGCTGAGAAAAGTACACCAGTCTGAATATGGCCTAGAAGGAGGAGGATCATGCCCCCCAGTCATGTAGGGTGACCTTCCACTGCACCTGCAATGGTGGGGGAAGATGCAGGGCTTACCGCCACTGATCAACGCTTCCTTATCTGCGCACAAGCACTGAGCACAGGTAGGGGAAGCAATTTTTAGTGACAACACAAGTAAAAAATTGGCAGTGAGCGGAGTGTGTCTAACTTGAAAGGAATGAGGCCCATCAAATTCAATTTTTTTCTACATGAGGCTTATTTAGCCAATTGAGTTTGAAACTCGTGCCTTAATGAGTACAGATGTCCTTAGATGTCAAACTCTTTGGCAAAACTTTAAACTTTCGAGACACCCACCCCTGTTGTAAATAACCTCTCTCTTTGCAGCTATTCATGGGATCTACTTAATACTTACTTGGTATTGTAATAATACCTACTTAATACTTACTGGGAAATAAACTCTATTTGGAAACGTGGCACACACCATCAAACTAAACAATAACTAGAAATAACTGTAATGATTGCTTCCCAGTGAAGACTTTAGTGAAATCTTGGCTGCCAATGAGTTTTTTTTCCACTAATAACAATCAGAGTAAAGTGCGGCATGAAAATGACTGTCAGCCAATGATTGGATTTAGAGATTAAAGCAATCTCCTACCTGTGAAATACTTCAATTTAATTACAGCAATGGATTATTCCCCTACAGCAGCTGACGTTATCTACACTAGTGGATTCCTTGGCTTCATAAAAAAGCAAAACCATATCACAGCTCATTTTAAAGGACCTGCAACACCTTTTTGGCATGGCAGTTATTTAATACAGAGCTTGTACAAATATTATCTTTTAAGTGGACTTAATGAATTGTATTGCTATGTTTATATACAGAATGTGTGTTCTAAAGCCTTAAATTAGGGTAAGCAAATCCTTCCCAGAAACGTTGGATAGTACTTTTACAATGCATACCCCAGAAACGTTGGATAGTACTTTTACAATGCATACCCCAGAAACGTTGGATAGTACTTTTACAATGTGTACCCCAGAAACGTTGGAAAGTACTTTTACAATGCATACCCCAGAAACGTTGGAAAGTACTTTTACAATGCATACCCCAGAAACATTGGATAGTACTTTTACAATGCATACCCCAGAAACGTTGGATAGTACTTTTACAATGCGTACCCCAGAAACGTTGGATAGTATTTTTACAATGCATACCCCAGAAATGTTGAATAGTACTTTTACAATGCATACCCCAGAAACGTTGAATAGTACTTTTACAATGCATACCCCAGAAAGACCAACAAAAAAAAAGAAAGTTGACTTATTTTTAAATTAAAATATCATATTTTCTTTTAGAATTTATGGAAGCGCAAGTATAATGGCAACTAAATGATAATAGAAGCATTAGCACAAAAATGGATGAGTACTGTAGTATTATATGAATAGAGAGATGAGTACTGTAGTATTATATGAGCAGAGGGATGAGTACTGTAGTATTATATGAGTAGAGGGATGAGTGCTGTAGCATTATATGAGTAGAGAGATGAGTACTGTAGTGTTATATGAGTAGAGGGATGAGTACTGTAGTATTATAGGAGTAGAAGGATGAGTACTGTAGTATTATATG
>WMED01006531.1:4791-18387 GCA_019650415.1 Pipa parva
ACCAGCTGCTACCCCCCATCCCACAGCAGCCGAACCCCCCGGCGCTCTTGGATAGCGCTTGTGTGCCCTCAAAGAGATTGCGCCCTGGGTGGTTGCCCACACCATCCATAGCTAAAACTGGCCCTGGTGGTAGGAACTTTGCCATCAGCTCCCAAACTGGTGAATGTGGCACAATACACCTTTCCAAATCTGCTACTGTGACAGACTTTGATGCTTGTTAAACAGGCAGATTACCTGTGCACGCATACACAAAGTGGTGTGAAGTGCTCTGTAAGTCTGCGACTGTCATAAGCTGACAAATTAGTCTCGAATTCACCACATTGCACAGTTTGCTGAATGCACAAATATAAGGAAGTGGCAAATAAATGTGAATTCACACCTTTACATGACTATTTGCCCTTGTGTGACATATAAAATAGATAGCCTCTGAATGAATAACACAGTCACAGAATTTTCTGTTTTAATTTTCAAATAATTTCATCATCTATAATCATTATTATCATTTCATAAAAGACATATTGCCGAAAACATGTAGGACCATTTTGACTAAATTCACATCTATTAGCCAATTCCCCATGTTCGCTTAATGAGAAAACTCTGCAATGTGGTGAATATGTGACCAATTCAGGCAACTACGATAGTCATGATCTTATGGAGCACTTCCCATTACTTTGCGTGCGTGTGCACAGGTACTTTGACTATTTACTAAGCTGCGGAGTTTGTAGAAGAAGCGAATGTGACTAGATGTACTGCTCGGTATTCACCATTTGACTTTGCCACATCAGAGTGGCGAATTGGGGGGCTGATGACAGAGCTCTGCATTTTTCTTGTATTGGGCTGACTATGCCACACAACACATCCAACAGTGATTGCCATTGTCTGCTTGTTCAACAAGTCTTTTCACCACTTAGTCAATAATGAGAAGGGAATTCATGACTATTTTCGACATGCGACTTGAATTGTAGTGAGGTGAATTCACCCTTCAGTCAATCAGGCCCTTAATTTACTCTGCTCAATAAAAATCATGCCAAACAAGTATTTCTCCTTTAATACCACTTCTACCTTTCTGATCTGTTTCACCCTGATTCTCTGTTAATTTTCCCTGTACAATTTGATTCTGCTGATATATATAGGGCAGATAAAAAATGCTTGCCCTGTTCAAAAAAATGTTATTGATAAAGCTCTCTCAGTTGAAAGCAGTACACTTTGCAGTGTTTTTCTGTTAGGTCCACCTTCCATTTTAGATCGATATTCATATCCTATTTCGAGGGGAAATCTTTTTTAACTGTGGATAAGTGGGAGGACCAACGACACTGAGAATTATTGTTTACACCAGCCTGAGGCAGACAAAAACTTTTGGGTGATAAAATTTGATTGGAACAGCTTAGTGTTGTGACCCTCCTCAAATGTAAGAGTAACTGCTCCACACTATAAGTAACACTAAGCTTTCATTGGGGTTAGAGTGCCTGCTATTTTCTTACATTTGTTTTTAGCAACATACTGTACATTTTAAGGACATGCTTTACCATCCGATTCATTTTTTTTTCAATGATTCCAGGAGAAGTGAAATATATAAAAGGTACAATGCATGTTCCGCAAACTATATTATTGGTATCCTAGACCACCCATGGCACCATCTGCTCATTACTAGTCCAGCACTAGCACCTTTTGGGATAAGCTGGCATTGTTAAGCATTTTGAACAGATCACAACAGTATAATCCCTACTTACAGAGTCTTCGCCTCAGTGAACCCTTCTTGCCAGAAGCCAGAGATCTCACACCTAATTCATTTTGATCCCATCCAATAGTCAGCCTAGCCTAAAAATAATGTGCTACCTGATTATTTGTAAAGGTTTTATATAACATTTTTATTAGGACAACCAGGAATCCAGTTCAAGCAAATTAAAAAAAAACTGTTAAAAAAAAAAAAAAAGGAAGAACAGAATCTCTAAAATAGGTTGGAACACTTTTAGTCTAAAATCCATGTTAGGTGTTTCATTAGTTACTGCAAGTGCTATGGATGGTTTTGTCATGTTCAGTACCCATTACTCTCCAATTAGCTATGATAATTTTTTAGAGTGATGGACAACATGCCTTGTATTTTTGTAGGATTTTTCTGTATGTAATCCTGTTGATAGCTCTGCACCTCTGGGATTTACCCATTCTGAGGCTTGTGCTACAGAGTGTGTGTTTTTGCCTCATCTTTTCTTTGAAGTCAGTGTCCCTCCTCAACCAATCAATTTGGAGTCCTGTTTTTTTTTTTTTTTTTAATTCAATACTTTTCTTTCTGTTCAGGCACTGTCCAGTCCAGTCTGTGATTCACTATGCTGCTGGTTGCTAGGATAATAGACCCTACCAACCAGTAGAGAAAACAAAATGTTAATTAATTTGACCAACTAAGTTGACCAGTTGCAAATAACCTTAGAATAACTATATCTAAACATTAATGCCAAGACATGCCTTCAATGAAAAATAAGCAGGAACGTTTGAATTGACAAAACCTTTGAAATCTCTCTTAGACATGGCAGACTTATTTAATAATTTATAGAAAAAGATTATACAAGTATGTATAACAGCAGTATTGATTGTTGAACTTTTCAAAAAATTGTTTTAGTGTTAGGAAAATAAGCCATAATCCAGACTACTGAACCAATTCATATTTTATAACATTTGCTTGGGATGCTTTAAGTTGAATACTAAATAAGAATATTGTTAATTAGGAATGTCTTATTATTGTTATAATTTTTGCTAATTGGCATTTTAGTCTCCTTCTTTTCACATTAATAACATATATAATATTATTAAAGTGCACCTGTCACCTCAAAACTAATATTAATTTAGGTTCTACTAATGAAATAAACATTATTGTATATATATATATATATATGTATTTAAAAAAATGTAACTTTATACAGTATTTCTCTCTGTCATCTTCCCTGTCAGCCTGACTTTTCTTTCCCGAGTGCCAGGTGGGCAGGGGTACATGATTGACATTATAGCTTCTCCAATCAGATCCCTGCTAGATTGTGATTTAAGGGATCTGATTGGAGGAGCTATAATGTCAATCATCTTTTAGCCCCACCCACCCAACTTGGAAAGAAAAGTCAGGCTGACAGGGAAGATGACAGAGAGAAATGCTGTATAAAGGTACATTTTTAAAAATACATATATATTTACAAAACATTTATTTCATTAGTAGAACCTAAATTATTATTAGAGTTTTGAGGTGACAGGTACACTTTTTAAGTCCTTATCATTGAGATAAAGGGATTGTGAAGCTGTAAATAATAAGAAATATCAGGTGAAAGGGCTCTGGGACTACAGGGAACTAGTAGGATTCATTTTGTCTGGATTCTCACAGTCTTTGAATTTACCAGCCTCTCACATTAATCAACTCAGGGGTATATTTAAATCTGTATATAAACATCATTTCTGAGATGTCACAAAGCTAATCCCGAGTAAAGATTTTAAGAGAAAAGTCCGTTTTTTTCCCGTTAAAAATTGGCCATGAGGGCTTATTTATCATAGAGATATGGAATCACAACAATGTGTTTGAATTTGGGCATTGAGTAGCAAGATATGCCCCCCAGCACCCATTGGATCATGGTACCTCCTTTATTTGGTCCAGGAGGGCACTGCACTGGGGCATAGCAGTGAGTAGTTCCACTACTGGCAGTGGCGTATTGTAGTAAATAGATGTGAAGTTATGTCATTTTCACATAGATCTGTTGAAAGGAAACAATGCCAACATAACTATTTTTTAGATTAAACAGTAAAATCTGGAAAAAGTAACATAAGAAAGGATAATGTTTGCCATTTTGTATTGTTTTGAATTATACATGTATTTTGATGACAAACAATTCCTAGCTTATTTGCTGCTGCTGCTCCAACTTGTTAATTTTCTTTGGCGAAAGCAAATCTGTGCTTAATGCCAGTACACTTTGACGATGTATTTATTCAACACATGATTATCCTAATTGCCACAAATGCACAGGGAACAGACACAAAGTTGTTCCTAAATATGTCATAACGTCATCAACTGTGAGTTCTCCACAACACTTCTGCACAATCACACTTCTGCACAATCACACTTCTGCACAATCACACTTCTGCACAATCACACTTCTGCACAATCACACTTCTGCAGTTCACACTTTGATAAACCTGCCACTTGGACTTTTCACCAGAATGCACTCAACAGACATGAATTTAATTTCCAGGTTTTGCCTTCTTTGGCAAATGTCAGATTAAAAAAAAAAATCTGCAATTTAATTGATAAAGTGTGGCAAAACTATCAATGTTCAGACTTTTAGAAAGGGAATTTATGTACATTACAGAAAAAAATTATTTCAACAGAACTTCTCAGTATAAACTGTTATAAATTGGCAAATGTGAAAAGATAAAATTTAAACTTTATTATTTCAGTTAAAAGTTTTACAAATACAATGCACCAACTGACCAGCTTCTACATAATCTTTGATAAATCACAACAACTTATCAGTGCCTGGACAAGGTTTAATTCCGCCGTAGATGACAATGCCAAAATGCGACCCCCAGCAGTCTTCCCTCCATTGTGCCCCATACAGTGCAGCAGAACCTCCATATAATGCAATACAGCACAGCAGGTAAAGTGGTGCAAGGTAGTGTGTAGTTCTGCAATTTTAAAGTTCCTTTATCTCACCCACCATTTCTCCATATTGTGAACCCAACCTTCACTTTCCAGATACTGTGCTTCCCAACAACCCCCATACTGCATTGCCTGCCCCACAACCCCCACCATGCCCCATACTGTACTGCCCCACAACACCCTCCGTACTGTGTTGCCTGCCCCAGAACCCCCACCATTCTCCATACTGTGCTGCCCCACAACACCTCCCATTCTCTATACTGATGCTAGGGGCTCCGGCTGTCCAGGGGGGGCGCTCGTGTGCATTTTTTTTAACCAGCGACGGTGCTGTTGGAGGTGAGTGGGAGGCGCGGGGCAATGGACAAATGGGGGGGGGGGCGGTGTGGGGCAGGTGGGGGTGTCGCAGGGCAGGGGGGGCGCCAGGTGGGGGGAGGCCTAGGGCGCCAATAGGGCCAGGGCCGCTACCGGCAGCCCCCACAACCCCCTCCCATTCTGTGCACACCCCACAACTCCCCTCCTACACTATGCTGCCCCTACAACCCCCTCCCTAATCCATGCTGTTTGAAGGAGGTGGGAGGTCGCTATCTTGGTGTTCAACCACCACTTTTTCTCCCTGTTCCTACCTACCTCTTCTGTGGCTTGGCTCTGTCTGCTGTGGTGCATAGTGCTACAGTGTTCCTCTCTTCTCTCCCCAGTACTATGTTTAATTTCCCCAGTACTATGTTTAATTTCCTGCGAGCTGATCACAGGAAGTTAAAATCATTGCTGGGGGAGGGAGAAAGGAATGCTGTAGTGCTAAGCGCTACAGCTCAAACCCTGGCCATGGAAATGGAAGGCAGGGACAGGGAAAAGGAGGGGGGAGCACCAAGATAGCACCCCCCTCCAGTAGTGCCCTAGGCATAACCTAATAATATGAATGTTGCCAAATATGACTTATCTAAGTATGTATGTGTTCATTTATATAGCGCTGATGTATTACGCAGCGCTTTACAGAGATTCATCATTCACTTCAGTCCCTGTCCTGTGGAGTTTACCTATTCAGTCACACATACAGATATATGTTTTTGGATTGTGGGAAGAAGCTGGACTGCTAGGAGAAAGCCTACGCAGGTGCAGGGAGAGCATACAAACTCCATGCAGATGAAGTCCAGGGTGGAATTGAACACAGAAGCCAGTGCAATAAGGCAGCAATGCTAACCACTGAGCCACAGCACTACCCACAAAGTAATAGAAATAACTGTTATTGGGCATTTTTCCTCATACTTACCAATTTTTGTCATGCCTTTATTACTGCTATGAAAATGAAGGAATAGTGGAAATGATAAAACAGGTAAGTAATGTGGCAAAATGGCCACTAATGGTATTTTCTGTTATCAGACTTTTTCATATACTACTCATGTGTTATGATGTTCATAAATTATGATTCACAATACATGATATCCATAATTTACAAAGTGTATTAATTCATTTAACAACAATTCATTATCCTCATAATAACAGTACAAAACCCTGCCTATTATGGGTGTCCATTGATCAACAGTGAATAGCTAAAGTCAGTTTAACTAATTAATAATAATAACATTAATTAACTAATCCCCTTCATAAAAATTAATACTTGATGGACATGTTCCTGCTGTGTGCCCACCAGGTGATAAAACAAAAGAGTGCTAGTCATATATAGATCTGATGAGATATAAAACTTGCTGGTAAATGTATGTTTAAACTGCTTAGTTTACTTTTCATATTTAGGTAGGAGGAAAAAATAATGAATTTCCATTTACTGCATTGAACTGATTTTATTGTTTTATCATGGTAGAAAATTAAACAAGAAAATGTAATATTTGGCTCTATTGTTTATTGTTTTTACTTTTGCCTTTACGACTCTATTGTCTCAAACACTGTGCAAATGAATCCTAGAAGAAAATGCTTATGACTGCAGCCAGGAAAACAAATCGATTCAGAAAGAGTATCTGGGGCTGCTAGGCTTCTCAAGTAGGGGCATGCAAGATACTATTTCATGTAGAGAAAGAAAAAATGAAAACTAATTTGTAAGTAAAGTAGAGAAATTGTTTTAATCCCAAGCTGCTTTACTAAATAATATTTATTTTGATGCACACAAAATAACATTTTTTCTAATGATACTGTCCCATTGTATCTCCTCTTTATACTATCAGACAAGCAAACCTGGAAAGCTTGGAGGGGTTAAACAGTTATCATTTGGTTAACTGTGTTTTTGTACAGAATGTGACTTTTAATTACACCTTTAGTAGAACATTCTGCATTTTGCTGTCCCTGCAGATAGCTATAATTGCTTATGTATAAGTAGTTAATCATTTTTCAGGAAGGATCCTGATATTTTCGATAAGGGTGCAAGTTTGTGGACTGAGCAGGTCATGAGAATTAATAGCTTTGCTAGAAGCCAAACAAAATTTGAGCCAATTTACTATGGAAAAAGCTTTTACCTCTGTATCTTTTATAGACCCAGAGAAAAGATATATCTCCCTTGACTGAATGGGACAAACAGTCACATTTGTGGTTCAACTTAATTTTTGTTAAACTCAATGAATCATTAGTTTTTTTTTAACTTTCTAATTGGAGCTACTGTGGTGTTTATGGGAAAAAAGATAACATGATAACAGAGATTTAGAACAGGGAAGAGTCCTCCCAGCATTCCGTTGTTTAATGAGAGCTAAACCCACAACTTCTGTCATCTATAAAACCACAAAGAATTTTCTCTTTTGCAATCAGGGTATAATAAACTCAAAAAAGAATTGCTGCTGTTTGTAAATGATTGCCATTTCTTTTTGGTCAGAAATAAGAAAAAAAATACTAATTAATATGGAAATGATATGTTTAAACATACTATGAAGTATACTTGAAAACAAGGCCTTTGTAGATATGTACATATACAGAGTATTTTTACATGCATATAAATATATATATATAATGGTTGTGTGGGTCCACAGATGCAACAAAAAATGAGTATTGAAATACTTGGTGATACCTTTTTTTTATATCACCAAGTATTTCAATACATGTATATATATATATATATATATATATATATATATATATATATATATATATATATATACCGATACAGTCATCATGCATTTGGTAAGCGTTTTGTAGTCATTAAAAATAATACCATTACTCTTGAAACATTAATACAAATTCATGCAAGACATATCTAAATAAATTCATCTAGACACACTGTTCGTTAAACCCATAATTGAACCCTTGCGCGACTGCACAGGCTTACATGATATCAGTTTCAATGTGTTTAGTTGTGATCATCATTTATTTTGAATGTAAATAAGGTCCCATGAAAGTTCACCCTATGTAAAAGTATTTATCCCCACATACATTTCCAATACTCTTTGTTTAAAGAAAAATTAGAAATTTTAAATGAGTCTATATTTGTAATTTGTGCAATTTAAAACATCTGGCACTATTTGTTAATTTAAAAAACTGGCAATTATTTGTACTAACACCAAAATCATTTAATTTTGTTTGAGCAGTAACTTTTGTCTTTACTGTGTTAATTGTATCAATCAGCACATGCCTGATAGAAAATGTAATAATGAACTACTGAGAATAACACCTGTCAGAGAAGAATTATATCACTGTAAAACTGGTCCTTTAATCCCTAATCCATAAATGAACCCTTTTTTCCCCTAAAGTGAGTTAATAAAAACAAAATATTATCTAATAAACCGGGATAGTTTCTATACTTACAGTAAAACCCTTTCAGGAGAACAGTGGAGAATATTTGAGTCCTTCTAGGTATGAATTCATGTTGGGCTGAAATTTGCTCAGAATAAAGGTCTCTTTAGATGACAAGTAGATTAAACCTACTATATACGGATTAACAGGCAGACAGCAGCTTTTAAAGGCTTAGTCTCTGGAGAGCGAGAACTAATTCGCACATGGAACATACTCTCTCAGAATTAGAAAGAGAAAAAGTGCCCCTATTACAACACACTAGAACGCTACTTACTATACAGCAAAGCTTTATTGACAATGTGCAGTTATTAACATACAATTAGAAAAAGCACCCAGGTCTCTGTTTACCAGACACGTAACCAACTCAAAGGTTGGCACGAGAGGTAACAGTATGTAAAAAGGAGAGGCAAAAGTCACAAAAATTGCATATTTCACCATTATTATGTTATCCATAATCCTTCCAAATATTATCTATCCATAAAATAATCAGGATATTAGTAGGTGCCGCACAGGTGCCCTTTTAGTAATGTTGCTCAGTCACAGTGCTTCTACTAGCCTTCACTTGAGTGTATAAAAAGGTGCAGGGTCACTGGATTCTGATGTTGAGTGAAAGAACAGCAATGTAGGGAGCTGTAAAGATCTGCAGATCTCCTATAATTCAGTACCCTGCAGCACTAGTGTGCCTGGATGAAGCCTCATTTGAAAGTGATATGTTGAAGAGGGACCCCAGATTTATCCACTGTCTGGAGTGCAGTACTACGTGTATTCCAGGGGTATTGTGGTATAATACAGTGTATGACATGAAAAAACAAACAAATGTAAAGCGGTGCTGTGAATAATCTTTTTTGACACTTTATTTGGTACGTCTGGGTTGCACTATTTTCACTTTGCTTCTGATAAAGCACTATTAGAGCCAAATTTTTTTGCGCTTTCCTCCTTAGTTTTTTTGGATTTATCACAGTGTATGACATGTACCCTGTATGGGGTTTGGCCCTACTGCCTAACCTGGGTAAATAGTATTGCATACATAACTGGGCTAATGAACTCAGCCCACTGCTCTCTATCAATTCACCCTGATACTAAAGAAATGATTCCTTTGGAAAACTATTGGGCTACTAGTGAAATTTATACCTACTGGACTTATTTGCCACAGTAAACAGCTACTTTGGTACAACAAATCACTACTGGGCTTATGAACATATTAATTCACACTACTACTACTAGATAAAATAATGCTTTAGAAAACTATGGGGCTACTAGGGAAATTTACATCTACTGGACTCATTAACCACACTGAATAGATACTTGGGTATAGCAAATGACTACAGTGCTAATGAGCACATTACACAGTTCCTCAGCTATTGGCCATTAAACATGACTAATGGCCTGCTAATGACAGTGTCAGACTGGCCTTCTAGGACACTAGTAGAATTTCCGGTGGGCTCCGGTCCTGGGTCAGCCCATCTAGTGGGCCACAGGCTTTCTCCTTCCTTTCCATAGGCCCAAAGATCTCCAGTTCATCACTGGCTACTAAGCTAATGAGGATAAAGCTTGAAGTCTACCTAAGTGTGGACATTAAGCTGGAGTGGTTGTGGCTATTGAGCATTAAGTGGTCAGAACAAGGCATTAATCTGGGTACTGTAAAAGGAATGTTCGATTTTACCATTTATTTATTGAGCTTTTGTATAAATAAAGCTGTTGTGGCCTTTTAAACCCAGACAGAAGTGTCCAGTCTTATTATTGGTTTAGAATAAGAACATCAGCCTTGTCAATGCCATGACATATTGAATGTGTTTTTATACTTCTGTGTGCCTGTTATACACCAGCAAATCTAAACTATTTACTATCCCACAAACTACCTATTTATTTTCAGGTACAAATAATACATTTTATTTTTACCAAACAGTAAAATGTATCACAGCCAGGCTCAATAGGGACTGTAAGGAGCAGAAATCTCAGATCTCTTTGCACCAAACTCTGAAACTGAGGGGGTTATTCACTAAAGTCTGAATTGAAGCGTATAGGTGTGAATTCGCCAGATAAAGACAGCCACAATAGACTGCTACTGTCGCAGTCGCATCTTTATAATGAGAATATTGTCGCAGTCGCGACTTTATTATGGGAAAATTGTAGCCGATTTACTATGGGAATCCGCTGTTTGCAAATTCGACAGTCGAATTCACACCTTAGTGAATAACCACCACAATCTCTATGTTATATGCATGTTTTTGTTGACCCTGTGTAGGCTGCAAGCAGAGGATTGTGCCTAAGTTTCCTTAGTGGGTAAATGTCATTCCAGTCTGATCTGGGCTGACAGTAGGTCCTTTGGAAAATGGTGCTGTAGGGAATGAGCTCAGTAACATTAACTCTTTGTAACAGTATATACAATAGCTGTAAAAATTACAAAGTATTTTATTCTACCTGATGATTTGGCAATGTTGCCTCCTGTATGGTACAGTGCTGGGGCCCACCAGGAAACAAGAAATCAGGGGCCCTGTAAGAGTCTTCTTTAGAGTTGTCTATATGCTGGGGTGTTGGTGGGCCTCTTCATTTTGCTTTAAAGGCTGCTCCTGTTACTACCTCTGGTGTCTAGGATCTAGCAGATAATGGCAGGAATAATGGGAAATTTACCTTGAAATCAATTAAGGGTTATCGTTGTGCAGTGTACAAATAATGTACAAACAATGTAATGCAAAACAACTGTTTAAAGGAACTATCATGATAGTAAAAGGATGGTATATAAATGTACTTTCGAATAAATGTTATTGTTGTTTTTTAATGTTGATTTTATGTTAATATATATTTGAAAAATCAATAAAAAATGTTTTTAAAAGAATGGGAAATTTGGCTTCTGTAAATGTGAATGCTTTCAGCTCATAGTATTCTGCAAATCATATAGATAAAAATTTTAAAAAAAGGACTTTAGAGCCTCTTTAAGTGTAAATGTAACTGAAATTAAAACTGAAAAGTAAATATTTCTGAATACACCTATAACCTCATGGTTACATTTTAGCAATATTTCTGAATCACATTGATATAGTGTGATTATAAAATAGGCAATGGCTATCACTGCATTTGAAAACAAATGCACAATGGTCTGCACTGAATAATTCAATAAATTAGAAGTAACAGTTTACAAATTAATACATTTTTAATTTGCTTAAAAGGTCATTAGCCAGTTACTGAAAATACCCCTAATAAGACACCATTTCTGTTAAATGGTCTCAGTAGATGTGATAAAATGAAATAATATCAAACAATGAAAGCAAGCCTCTTTAACTGATTGTAGTATTATTATAAATTTTAATGAATCATGTCCTTTAGTTAGACAGATCTTTGGGTAGAGGAGATTTTAGACTGTAATAACGATAGCTTACTGAATTAATCTTTCTAATGGTTGTAATACCTTAGAATGCATGTCGTATTAAAGAGTCACAGTGAGGCAAAGTACCAAAATCCAAGCTAATCTCCAAACAGTAAATATAAGGCAGGGTAATAATTAAACAACGTTATTTTAAGAGGATTGTTTCTTTAAACATCACCATGGATTGTAAGTACGGTACTATTATTCAAAGTGACTACCTAATGCACACAGTAGCATCGATTTATTACATGAACTTCAAAGATTTTACTAGGTTAATATTAAAACAGTGTGAATTCATTCTGATTTACACAGCATTATTCTTATTATTGCTGTTCTTTGGTCACTTAATGGAATGTATAATGTGAAAACTCATGCACATGCATAATTCACTCAGCTGAATATTAAGCAAAATGTTGGGACCACAAGCTATACTAATCCTCTTAGATAATAGATCCTTTAGCTATCTTGTCACTTGCCACTGGCTAATACAAGGGCTGAGTGGGCAATTCATTTTGTAGCTCTTGGGCACTGAGATGTAGGCAATGACAATGTTATTGTTAATGTTAGTAATTAGTAATGTTTTTACCTGCAGTTCAGATGGTAATGTATGCTAGCTACTAGATACATGGGTTGTCAGTAGCTAGCTATTGGACATTAGCCAAGAAGCAATGTAGTAAGCCACTGAATACTGGGCAATATGTACCACATCTAACAGTTGACTACTGAGAAGATGACCTGCCTCTCCAACAATCCAAAAAATATAGCCAGGTCATTTCAGTAAAACTGGCCTAAGTATTTGTGTACTTTTTTTGCATGCGGTAGGGAAATTAGATTGCTGCAAATTAGATTAGAAATGCTAAATGCAAAATATGTTGGGGCTCTATAAAGTAAAAAAATATTGCAAACAATCAAAAAGATCTCGTTCATGCAGACATAATCTTCACTCAGTACAAGCCTTGACTTAAACAGCAGCACCTCGAGAAAACACAATAACAATACAGAAAATATCAGTGATGTATAATCCTGCTTCTAGGGCTACTAAAAGGAAGATGGAATGGAAGGAAAAAAAACAAAAGACTTTATTGAATAAAGTTCGAATAGTCACGTGGAGCTATGAATTCACATCTATTCGCAACTTCCCTGTGTTTGCTTACTGAATAAACTCTACAAAGTGGCGAATATGCAACCAATGGTACTTCTACCATTGACTAAGCGGAGGAATGGTGTGAAGGTGTGAATGTGACTAGGTGTACTGCTCCGAATTCACCTGTTTGACTTCAGACTGGCGAACTGGGGGGTTGATGTCAGGGCTCCAGCGTGGTGTAAAGTGACTCTACATTCAAAAGTGACAATGGCGATTGCGACTAAGGGAGTAATTCAGGAACGATCAAAGTACCCTTGCGAAGCTTGTCATCACTTTGCCGACACGGGTATGTGCTCACTGGTGTCCTGCATTTGGAGATCAGCAAATGCTTTAAAGGTACTTTGGCTCAGCGAGGCGACTCAAGTGGTCGCCTCGACAAGTCAAAGTACCTTTAAAGCGTTCGTTGATCTCCGCTTGCAGGAGACCAGTGAACGCGTACCCTTGTCGGCGAAGTGATGAGAAGCTTCGTAAGGGTACTTCGATCATTCCTGAATTACCTAAGTGACAACACAACCTAGAGTCAAGGTGACATAGCAATTGATAGAATATTCACAGAATACAATTAGTGGGAAATGATGAGACTGACGTCACTGTACTTCACTTGTCGAATTTGTTGAATCTGCATGACTTTTCATCCTACTTCTATCCACCTGACTACATCACACTAGGCATCTGACAGATTTGCCACTGTCCATTTGTTTGCAATTCTATTCTTTTTTTTTTTTTAATAGTTTT
>WMED01006532.1:0-18387 GCA_019650415.1 Pipa parva
CGAAGTGAATCGAACACATCGCGGCTCACTTCGCACATTGGTGAATAAGGGCCCAAGTGTCAGGACTTAGTATGTCTTAGGCATTTTGCATTGCATCTGAGCAATATTTTGGGGAGAGGGCATGTATTAGGACATTTGCTACCGTATGTGGACTTGATATTTTGTAAGCGCTTTGCCCAGCATCTGTGGTATGTCTTGTGCCAATTGCCGCAATCACCTGACAATGGGAGGCACAGTCCCCCTGAACTATTGTGTTTCTTTACTTGCACCATGTGGGTCCAATAAATAAGGATATATTCCTGGCAAAATTGTGTGTGCAGTCCTAAAACCTTTTTTTCTTACTACCTGGGTGCTAACCCATTCAAACGTTTTTTTTACTGCCATATTTTACAATATTTACTGACCTCCAATATTTTTTACTGACATTTTCATATACCATACCATATGAACCAGCAAGGGATTACAGGTAAGGGATTTCCACTTTAATTGGTCAAACACTGCAATGTGTGTAATAAAAAAGGTCCAATACAAGGTCATATTTGTTTTACTGATCTGGACTTTTTCCTTACTTGCATTTAAAAATCTGGTCCAATTTTTACAATCTGATCATTGGCAACCCTGATGTAGTATGTTCTTTAAAAACCATATCACTATGCACATATCTATCCTTTAATAGGTAATTATATGCTTTAAAATAGTCCCTAATGATATTTCTAGCATAATCAGCATTTCATTGTCCGGTATAGAATGTTCTCACTTCTATCTTCCCTTTATTAATAAAACAATGTTTGACATGTATGCAGCAATAGAGAGGTAATATAATGCAGAACCAGGCAAAGGCCAGTGCAGCTAGACATCATAAACAGCCTTATAATCCTAAACATCAGGGTTGTGGAGTTGGTAAGCCAAAGCCCCGACTCAGACTCCGAAATTTCCCCTAACTCCGACTCCAACTGCAACTCCTCAATTTCTCTTAACTCCGACTCCTCATACATGACACATGTATAAGAGATATCTTAATTTAAGCTTTTTATCATCCTTATGATACAATAAACAAGTTTAGGTAGAACATAAAATATATTTATTGGATACAAATTTGCAATTTATTAAAGTTTTTTGTGTTCTAAATTAGAACACAAAAAACTTTAATAAATTGCAAATATGCAAAACGCTGCAGTAAGTGGGGGAAAAAAACAGTTTTCAAACAAAACCAGTGTCTTTTCCTCTGATCTGTAGCAACTGAGCATGTACATAAAGTGCAGAGCACATTAATTTCAATTAAGAGCCTAGATCCTTATATAAGGAATAGAACAGACCTTTACAGGACATTTCATTATTTTCCCAAATTCTTATGAAAATATATTCAGCATATACTGCAATGAACTAACTCTACCAATTTATTATATATTTTGGGACTTTAAATAGGCTTTCCACCAAAATGGGTCCCGACTCCATGGCTCTTATTCACCAATGTGCGAAGTGAACCGCGATGTGTTCGACTCACTTCGCACATTGTGTTATGCGCATGCTGATGTCCGCGCACGGCTCACTTCGCACATTGGTGAATAAGGGCCCATGACTCCGACTCCGACTCCACAACCCTGCTAAACATTATCTTCAGAATGAATCCAATGCTATTTGTATTTTATTAATCTTCTGCAGATAAACTACAAAGTAAAAGAAGCACAAATACAGCATACTTCCCATGGGAATAAAAAAAATACGTGTTAAATGGCATAGTTGGATACAATATTCCTAGTGTTTTTTTAGCAATGTTTAAAAAAACAACCTTTGAATTGAGACAGGTTAAATGTGGCCTTGATGCATTTAGTTTCTGTTTGCTTATGCTTAAGGTCACTATTCCATTGAACAAGTAAATATAGATAGCATGTGTGGCAAGGGAGGTCATATATTTTCTATTATAAAAATGACTGCAAATTCAGATGTCTTTAATGTGTCTTGGTATTCAAAAAGGAATGCACATCCAATTAATATGCTGTAGTACAGTGGTGCTATGTCCTCTGGATACTTGGTAATATCAATTGCTTATCATCTAAAAGAAAAAATAGAGAGAAGTACACACTGAAATAGTGGCATATAACCATATTTCACTGTGTAGATATCAAAAAAGCAGAAACTACTTTACATTTCTTGATATCCACACAGTGGTGAAGTAAAATACGGTTACAGTATATATCACTAATTTTATGTGTGCATCTTCCCATTTTTTTTGTACATATTCCTACTACCTAATAAATGCAACAAAGCTATCTTTGAAGTTGGGTTTCTCATTTTATTGCTTTGTTTTTTGCTAAAGGCAGAGATCTTTTGGCTAATCAGACTCCCACCCTGGAGAGCTCTTTGAGGGCATAGCCTTTCAGTTTACCAGTACTGTATACATCATGTGAGATGCACAACCTTTCGTACAGCCTTGGCTGCCTATAATCATTCAGCTGGAAGAGTTCATGGAGAAAAGTTTCAGTTAGTAATTGCAAGGTTGAGACAGATCTACATAAAAAACATGGTGTATGCGTTTTGTAATGCATTTTGTAATGCAATACATTTGGTCATAGATAAATATTACAAAATGAAATTAATATCTTATGCCTAGAAGAGTATGAAGAATGAGTTCTTCAGTGACTGTCTACCCAATTGCTCTTAGTTAAGATGCTTAGACTATGAAGTTCTTTGAATTAGTGTGTCAATGATGGAAAACTCTGGAGCTGGAAAGCTACAAGGAAGAAATAAAAAAGCTTAGGAAGAAATTCTTAGTATTGTTGTGGACAAGATCTGTTCAAGAGAGAATATCTGACTTTAAATTTTTAACTTTTGATGTAATCAACATAAGTATTGTTCAAGCTGCACCTGCACTGCAATCAGATAAATTAACTTCTAAATGAAAAAGGATAGGAAGGATCTGGATGTTGCGACAAAATTAAACAGAGGAAAAAAAACCTTTTGAAAGCCAAAAAGTTTCCATTTCTTGTTAGAGCAGGTAATATTGTGTGTAGATAAAGAGGAAAGATTAGTATATTGATATTATTAATACAGTGTAATGGCAAGGCTGGTACCCTGGGAGAGGAGAAGGAGGAGGCAGCACTAAACGGAACCACAGTAGACATGGCGCTAGCAAGCCTCAAGGTGCAGAATCTAAGACACACCTGGTCTTCACCCTGGAGGTATGGACTTTGCGGCAGTACTAGGTCCAGGTCACAACCCTTAAGGCTTGCTGTCCACTGGTGGCTAAGAGATTAACTTGAGACTGAGGGATAGTCGAAAGTATAGCAGAGGTCAGGGCAGATGGCACAGATGCAGAATCAGGAAACAGGCCACAAGGTCGGGGCAGGCAGCAAACAAGCGAAATTGGAGGACAAGCACAGGTCATACACGGAAAATCAGACAGAGAATATAGCACACCCAGGAACATCAACAGAATCCTATAAACGAGCACCAGACAAGATGTTCTATGAATTTAAATAGGCTTTGCAACGTGAACGTGTACACAACGTAATCCCGCGACTGCGTTAGTCACCAACCCGAGACGTCCGTGGGTATTTAAGTGCCATAATAGCTGGCCGCCACACAGACTAAACTCTGAACAAGATGGCGACCATGACAGACGCCGGCACTTTACCACAGAGGAACGCCGTGAGTAAGTCGCAATCCTAACATACAGTACTCATCTTTCTAATTATTCAACTGCACTAATATGGCTTAAACCATTTTTGTGGGATTTGTATTTAAAAATCACATTTTCTGCTAGCTCCTGAAGAAGTGGTGTTACACCACGAAACGCGTAGAGCAAGTGACATTTTTGGACTTCTTTTTGGACTATCTCTACTAAGGAAAAGGTACAGAGGACAATACACTTTTTTTGTTGTCCAAATGGACTATTCTAATTGATTGTTCCAGTTTTTTATTTGATTTTATGTTTTAAGCTCGGTTGTGAGCATTTTTATCCATTGAAATAAATTTGAAGATTTGATTTTATTATGGGATTCGCTATCTGATTTACCCTTTATGGATGAATGCATAATTTAAGGAGTGTTCGGAAGTTCCCTTTGCTGATAGCTACCTGTGGGCACCATCTGGAAATGATTATATGCTGTGAGATGTTTTACATCTGGTGAGCAGTTTGTGATTACCATTTTTTACTCACACATTTGTTGGGTGTTATAAATATAATACATTCACTGCAACTCTAAGTCTGCAATTTGATGGTGGCAGGATTTTTAAATACAAATCCTTTTAAATTGGTTTAAGCACTATTAGTGCACCTGTGTTTGCGCTTCATTCACCAGCTCAAAGTGTTTGTCGGTCTGTGAGGGTGTCGTGGGAGGACCCCAATTGTTGTGAGAAGCAGCATCAGTGTGCGAAAGAAGTTGAAGGTTCATCTTACTGAAGAATTTGGACTTTATGTTAGCGCTGTACTTATCACGTTTTGTGATTTTGTTGTAAACCATTTTTGTGCTAGATAAAGAGAAAAATAACCAGATTAATTGCTGTCAGTCTTTCATATAGCTTTGAAAATGGTATGCTGTGGCTAGTCCATAATACTCTTTACCTTGATAATACCCAGTGAGAAGTCAGCTGGTTGGATAATGTATTCTTTATTTTGAGGGCCTTTAAATCCTGTGCTGGTCTATGTTTTAGTGGGTTCTAGGAAAAAAACACCTGAAAATATATTGTAGGTTGAAGTACATTATGTGTAAAGTAGCAAACATGGAATTAATGATAATTTAGGAGATAAAATAAAAGATTATAATTTTATCACCTTACTAGTTCAGGAAGGCAATACAGCATTATACTTAGGCAATTGCTCCATGGGATTTTCTAGGTATTGCTGTTGTTTTTTAGTGATTGTGCTCTGGATGTACCCAGAGTTCTCTAAAGTTTGAGGCCACCTTCCCCTGTTATAGTTGACTATGGTAACGAATCAGAGTTCCAGATGTCCACTGGGTGAAGGAAAGAGATGGGGGTTTTTGTATTTATCCAGGTTTCCTATCAATAGGAAATAAAAGTACAACATAAGATGGCAGGGTCAGATTAGACAGATAAAAAGGGCAGCCTTGTGCTTTAACAAGAACAATGTGTCAAAGCAATGAATACTACTTTAATGTACACAACCCTCATCTGTAATTTAATCTGCAATCAATCTTGGAGAATATAATTAAAGAAGCCTCAATTAAGACTCCTTGCTGAAAATAGGCAGGTAGATCACAGGGGCCAATGCATTGCTCTGGTTATATGGCTGTGAGCTGTCATAAAAATAGGATTACAAGTCCCAGTGCAAGTGCTGCATTGAATCACCCTTTCTCTAAAGAGCTGCTCACACTAACGAAAATGACACACTTTCCTTGATGGGAAGGTTCGCTTTTTAAATGCCACTGGCATTCCCATACCAACACTTCACTAGAGAACAGGTCCACATACTCTTGTAGTAGCAGTTGTTGGGGGAGTGGCTGTAAGGGCAATTTCCAGACAATTTGGCTGGGTCTCCTAAAGGAATTTTCCTGATCAAAACTGTGAACCCTGGAGCTGATTGCTACAGTTCTCCTAGTGTCCTGCTTTCCTGCATAGGAATGAAATTATAGGTGACAGGATCACTTGCTTATGATAATTTAAATGTTACTTCTATACAGTCAACCTTTGTATAGTATAGTAAAGGGGTAACTGTAATGGTTATTTTTTGTCTATAATGAAAATACAATATTTTCTTCAAATGTTGTTTATTTTATTTGTGAAATCTGTAAATTTATAAACATATGTTCAAATTATCACAATATTTCTTGTTTAAACATGGAATAGTTTAATAATTATCGCGGCGAAGACTTAAAATATATTTAATGCAGTGTGTAGACATGTGTAATATGTGTTATATTACTGTAGTCTCCCTATTATGTTATATTACTGTAGTCTCCCTATTATGTGTTATATTACTGTAGTCTCCCTATTATGTATTATATTACTGTAGACTCCCTATTATGTGTTATATTACTGTAGTCTCCCTATTATGTGTTATATTACTGTAGACTCCCTATTATGTGTTATATTACTGTAGTCTCCCTATTATGTATTATATTACTGTAGTCTCCCTCTGTACAGGTCAAATATATTTATTTAACTGTTGCTGCTAAATAATATAACATATCTAAAGGACCAGTAATCCCATTTGGAGTGACATAACAGTTAAATCTACATACTACTGGTAAAAATGTTATTTTCATATTATCCAGTAGAAGGGTACTAAGTGCCAATTTAGAAAAGCATGGCACAGTTTGGGCTACATTTTTAGCCAAGATGGTGCCATGTTTCCTTTAGTGGATTTCCGTTCTCACTAGTAACAAGCTAATTTTTTTTAATGCTTTAAGACATTAATGCTATTATTAGGAGAAATCAAAAAACTCTAACTATCTGATGTTTGCACTACTAAATAGATAGATGGAACACCACCCAGTGTAGAATTCCCTTGTCCTCAACTGGAAAATACTTAATAAATAATGAAAAATAATCTAAGAAGTCTTTTTTTTTTTTTTTGTCTTTCAGGTGGGCATATTAACCCTGCTGTATCGTTTGCTATGTGTTTAACAGGAAAACTAAAATGGTCTAAATTTCCTTTCTATGTAAGTGCCCAGTTTTTGGGTGCTATGACTGGATCTGCAGTCGTTTTTGGCATCTATTATGGTGAGTAGAGGTTTCATAATAAACCATATTACATGAAACAAGTTGTTTAAAATAATTCCCTTCAGTGTGGGATTTTGGGTAAATTGTATAGAGTCAGACATACACATGGATTGTAAAGTCTTCTTTATTTGTCAAGTGTTGCCAGAATATCAACAGGAACCATGCAGTAAGCCCCCCAATTTGCTGCATTTATTTACTGAGGTCAGATCCTTGTGTTCACTTCAGCATGCCTTGGCGAATTGTCACTTTGACATACAAGGAATACCCAAATCGTCCATTAGTTGTCCATAAATTTGCAGTGAATACAAACGTAGATGCATTATCAGCATAGTAGTGTGAACGGTGCAAGAATTCATCACATTGCAGCAAATGTTCACTGTGCAATATACAATGTGGGTGAAGTGGTTAATGTCAAGAATCATACATCTACAGGACAATTTGCACTTTGCCTGAGTGACACAAAATATTGTCTTAATTTCCGTCTACACATAAGAGTGAATCCATTCAGTGCTTAGATTTCACTCATTGTCACAAAATGGTTACACATTAATAATCTGGATGTTATCAACTTAAAAAAATTAACGAAAATACAACAGCATCCAGTATTACTTAGTTTTATTTTCTGAGGCAACATAGACTATAGAAAACTTGTGTCAGTGTAACCTGGGCCGGGGTGAGGGGGTGTAATAAATCTTTAGTGCTTGAATTATGGCCTCGCAACCTTCTCTTTCCCTCCTCCCTTCTTCCGGTTAGTGAAAAGTAAAGATGTGGATTTGTATTTACTCCTCAAAAAGACACTTGTATAGATCTGTTTTACTCTTATCAGGCAATCCCAAATAACAGGCCAATAAAGCAATGTCCAATCCAATGTACTTTGCATTTAACAGATCCTCTTTATTCACTGTGGATATCTCGCATAAACATTTACACAGTCACTTCAACTAATTAAACCACCACTTGCCAAATGTCTATCCTTTTACCCGGCTCCAGGGGATCCTCACCCAGGGTAGGCCTGTACACAAATGATTCGTTTACATGGGTTCCTCACATCTCCCATTCTGTCCCATATTGCTTTATGAATTTTCTCCATCATGAGCCTCCTAAAATCACACCACACTGGGATAGCTTCCTATCCGACTCTCCACCAGCTCATCAATGCCTGAAGCTTGGGTCTGCACTCCCTGCATCATGTATCTGAAACCCCACCCCCAGGAAGAGTTAGATATCCTGCTCTTTCCTAGACTCATATGCCTAGCTTCCATGATCACGTAATGTGGCGTCGTCACCCGACACCGACTCTCCCTCTCTTAGGGTTGAGTACCCACCCATGCTGGCAAAGGGGATCCTATGTTGTCCTCTTGACCTTCTCTAATAACTCCCTGATGCCTTGAAAAAATACATCTAGCCCAGCGGTTCTCAACCTTTTGTTCACCACAACACCCGGCACTGACGTCACCGCGCATCGTGTGATGACGTTTGGCCAAAACGTCATCATGTGCGCACATCACGTGGTGACAATCAGGCGAAACATTATCACCTACGCGCGTCATGTGGTGACGTTCAGGTGAAACGTCATCAAGTACGCGCGTCATGTGGTAACGTTTTCAGCTGATGTCACCCCACAGGAACCCTTATAAAAAGGGTCCTGTGGGTGCTTCCGGGTGCCGCAGCGGTTCTCGACCCCCGTGGGATGGTCGTACAAACCCCGCCGGGGTCGCGACCCACAGGTTGAGAACTGCTGATCTAGCCTATCTGATGGAAAATTTGCCCTTGCACTGGCCGGCCCCCACCTCCCCAGGGGTGCTTGCGCACTCACCAGTAGGTTGTCTGGGTGTAGGCCGGGGGTCAGTGGCTATGGTAGCATGCTGCCTTCCATCTGTTCTTGCTGGTGGACTGTACTGCTGCCAGATGCTCTTGGGTGGTTGAATCGTGTCATTTTGTTGCAACCTCATGCCCTAAGTAAGAATCAAGCCGTGAGTCTGCCCTTCATAGGAAATATCAAAAGCCTTGTGCTCCCTCCTGACATACCTCTTCAAGCACAGTATCCCTGTCCCATGGTGCATCTCTGTTGGTGCTGCACACTAGGCACCTGCTTGCTTGTTCCCTGACATTATGGGTGCTGTACCTTGCCACTATCAGTGCCCATATGATTTGGGGGGAGTTGTGATGTTGCACTGGGGATCCCTTTGATGTTCTACTCCTGGAGTGCTTCTCCACCCCTCTGGAGTGCTCCCGGTTTGCTGCATCTGAGTTTTACTCCCTGCTGCCCCCTTTAGTCTTAAACCAACAATGTTCCTCCCCTTGCCATGTGATGCTTGTTTACCAGCTCCCTTGCTGAGGCTGGGTTTCACTCTGATGCAGGCCTTCTCCTTCTCCGACCTGATGCCTAGGCTGGCATTACTTTGATGACTCCCTCTCCCCTCCTTTGCAGCCCATTCCTCTGGCAGGTTAAGTAACTGGGTCCTCTTCCTCTTGCTTCTATTAGCAGAAGAGGGACTCTGGCAGTTTTGTGCAGAGCTGCCTCTTCTTGAAGTATTGCTGACTCAACACAGTGTTATAAGTAGCTCCTCAAGGGATTTCTTGGTCATGATAGGTTGACTGCTTCTTCTTTGCTTCCCACTCACTGCTTACTTCCCCGATGAAGCACGCCCTTTTCCTAGTACCCAACCATCCCTTTGCCACACTATTTCCCACCTGTTCAAGTTATATATGCCCTCCCACTAGTAATTCAGGCTCCCTTTCCCTCTCTACACTTTCTATCTCTACCATCTTTTCTGTTGAACCACTCCCTTTTTGTTCTTGATATGTTTTTTAAATCTTTACATTATGTATAACAAATACAACCATGACTGGCTGGATCTACATCTTGGGAGCATATAGACACAGAATGCTTTTTGCCTTATGCAACATCCACTAACTGGCCACACCCATTTGTGCAAATCATTACAGAATAAATTATGTAGTGAGCCAAGTTGCTTTATCTGAGTAACTGATAGTTTCATGCAAAGTGAAAACACAAATGTCAGGTTTAACATTTAAACATTAAAATTACTATTTAATTAGAATTTATTCCACAGTTCTTTCTGCCTGGGTCCCTGACTAGGTGGCTTAAACTAAATTAGTATGTTTTTGGATTGTGGAAGAAATCCATAGTACATGGAGGCAACTCATGTAAGTACATAAAACTCCATGCAGATATCCAGGTTGGAACTGAACTCAGGACCTACTGCAGCAAGGCAGCAGTCTCCACAATGCCTTATTGGATTGTTATTGCATCAATGCTTTGCTATTTTCTGCCTAAATATTAATTATATTGAAATCTTGATTTAATGACCATCTAAATTTAATATTTATAAAAATACAAAGATATTTTCATGATATTCAGGGCCCCATTGTCAAATGTCCGAATAGACGCGTAGAGATCTGAATTCAAATCTAATCACCACTTCCTCATGTTCACTTATTGATTAAACTCTGGGAAGTGGCAAATATACAACCAATTCAGGCGTCTACGATAGTCGTGAACTTATGGAGCTCTTCGCATCTCTTCATGTGAAGGCTAAGCGGAGGAGAGTATCCAAGCTATGAATCCGAATTCACCTGTTTGACTTCACCACTTCAAAGTGGTCACTTGGGGGCTTGATGCGTAAGGCAACTATTCATTAAAAATGACAATGGCGACTGCCACTAAGTGACAACATGACCTAGGGACAAGCTGACATAGAAATATATAGAATAGTCACAGAATTCAGTTAGTGGGATATGATGAGACTGACATCACTTCATATCACTCCACATGACTTCTCATCCTACTTCTATCCACCTGATTACGCCACACTATGCATGTAACAGTGATCGCAGCTCTCCGCTTGATTGACAAGTGTATTTTCCACTTAGTAAACAGTGAGAAGGGAATTTGCATCTATTTTGGTAATGCAACTCAAGTTGTAGTGAGGTGAATTCACCCTTTTGATAATGAGGCCCTCAGTCTTTCCGCTATATGCATATCCAGGGCAGGTGATGATTTAAAATTTGCCATTGGTATTTATTTGTTTTTTTACTCGATTGTGAAATAGAAGGACTGTTGCTATGTTTTTTTAGATGCATTTTACAACTATACTGGAGGTATACTTACGATTGATGGTCCAAATGCTACTGCGGGCATTTTTGCAACCTATCCACAGCCTTATCTGTCTGTTATGGGTGGATTGGCAGATCAAGTAAGTCAGAACAAAGGATTTAGGGGGTTATTCACTAAAGTCTGAATTGTTGTGTATAGGTGCGAATTCGCCAGATAAAGACAGTCGCAATAGGCTGCTACTGTTGTAGTCGTGTGTTTATAATGAGAATATTGTTGCAGTCGTGACTTTATTATGGGAAAATTGTCGCAATCTTAAAAAATTGTCTCGACTTTACAATGGGGAAATTATTGCGGATTTGCTATGGGAATCTGCTGCTTGTGAATTCGACAGTCAAATTCGAACCTTAGTGAATAACCCCCTAAGTCCCATCAACATTGCAGATTGCTTAGCTTGAACTTACTCTCCTTCTATATTTCCATTTGGCAGTACTACATTTGAATATTATCTGTATTCTGATATTGTGTGCAATGCTGTCATCCTAATGAACCCCCAATTTTCAGTGACTAGACTGACTTGGCACTGTTAAAGTGATGCACAATATAAGATTGACTATGCAAGCCTCAAAGAAAAAAGTTAGAACATTGGAAATAATTTCTATCAGTCTTATTTCCACATCTTTCCTGCATTGTCACTCCTCATCACAACGGTAGCACTGCCTAACTGGTTACCCACCTCAACAGGTGAAGTCTGTTTAATAATATGGCTACAATCAATGAAGATAAAAAAAGATAGACCAAAACTATTCAATTAATTAATTCAACTTCAGAGACAACATTTTTACAAGTGCTGTATTTCAATAAATGGGAATTCATTCATATCTCTCAGCTGTTATTGGTCCTTTAAGAAGGCTGTTAGGTGATATGACAAAAGCCTTCATTAAGAAAACATTCTCAGAAAAGTTAAAGTGCACCCGTCACCAAAAATTAACATTGTTTAGTCTAGCATAGCATGCTAGACTAAACAACTTTCAAATTTAAATTAATAAAAAAATACTTACCTTTTAAAAGTTGTCCCTCGGTGACTCTGCCTCTCAAACCAACTTTCTGCTAGAAGCCTAGCAGAAAGTCAGCTTGAGAGGCTGTACTATGAAGCCGGCTTACTTGATTGACAAGTAAGCTGGCTTCATGATGCGATCATGTGATCGCACGCGCCTATAGGCTGGGGAGCTCACAGCACATGCTTTGAGCCTCCCCAGCCAGTAACACTGACAGCTTCCCCAGTAATTGACTGGGAAAGCTGTCAGCGTTACTGGTTGGGTAGATTCAAAGTGCATGTGCTTTGAGCTCCCTAGCCTAGAGGTGTGCGCGGTCACGTGACCGCAATCCTAGACTAGGGAGCTCAAAGTGCATGCATTGTAAAGCATACGTTTTGAGCCTCCCCAGTCAAAAAAAGTGGGGGGATGCACAGTAGGAAATGGAGGGAGGATTATGCACAGTGTGGGGTGATGCAAAGTGCACAGTGTAGTGGATGATACTGTGTAACCTGATAATGCTCAGTGCACGTGAGATTTGGAGACAGGGGAGGAGAGCCTGCTTGTTAGGGGGCGTTTCTGTAGTGTCTTGAGTGGCAGGTCAGGAAAAAAATGGCAGCTTCTATGCTTTCAAATTGGGACAAGATTCAAGTAGGTGTATTTTCAATATGCAAACTTTTTTTTGGTTGCTAATTACATGATTTACATTATAAAGTCACATAAAGTACTTTATAAAACTATAATAATCCTGAGCTGACAGGTGCACTTTAAAAATTCTTCTAGTAACTCAGATAACAGCTGAAGCTGATAAAACATAATTTTATTGCTTAACACAATAATTATTGCATTGCTCAGTAAAAGTTCAAGGTAGGGTTTGCCACATAGATCCTAGAGAGATTTGCGTGGGCTGTTCAGTTTTCATATCACTTCTAAAGAAATATGAGGTTGAAATTTACTTCAATAATACAGTTATTTAATTTATATTACAATTTTCAACATTAAATGCTAATATCCAGAAGCAGTCCTGGCCCTATTGACGCCCTAGATCTCCCCCCACCCCAACATGCACACAAGCGCCCCCCTGGACAGGCGGCCCCCCTAGCATTTCCCTATGTTGCCTAATGGAAGGGCCAGCCCTGCTAATATCAGAGAACAGAGGAAAATACAAAATACAACAGTGTGTGCACATGATATACAACAGGATGATAAGGAACCAATTCTAACAATGCCAGTGGCCATAACTTCTCACCAAAAATAGCAAAGACACCAATATATAGAATGCTTGTAGGCTAATGACATACTACATTTTAATTTGTTCCTGCAGCAAAACATTTACAACATCTCCTCAATGACATTCTCTATATTCCTCTGTATGACTCAAATATAGGTCTGCATGTGGTTTACTGGTAGAGAACCCTGCAGGTACATTTTTCAACTCTACTATGAAAGTCAAAGGCCTGACAGTGGAGGCATTTTTCCACATGAGAAGAAAACATAGCATTCATTTACAATGGTTCATTTGAACTGAAGAAATACAGTGATTAGTCCAAGCTTTACTTACCCATGACTTGATGCGTCTGTTTTCTTAGCAAAGATTGCCAGACCAGAGTTTCAGTCATCTGCAGCAGTGATCCCATATATGTTATATATGAGTCCATGGGGACCTCCTGTCATAATTACAACATGGTTTCATGATTTGCAGATTCATGCAAAAAATAAAAAAAATTGCATATACACAGTTAGTACAAACTATAGCCTTTTTCTGTGTAAATGGGAGTGACCTTCGTAGTATTTACCAGAGCACATTTATAAAAATCATAATTTTTTTTCACTAATATATATATATATATATATATATATTACTATATTAATTTTGCTATTATCTATATTTATAAAACCTGTAATGACTAATTTTTTAGTGCAAAAGTGCTTTCTTGATTTAAAGGGGAACTAAGGCCTAAAATTTATTTCAGCTAGAAGTCTTATGGACCTTAGAATCGTATGCAAAAATACCTGCAGAACATACCCAAATGTACAGTAGCTCTATGAGACAAAGGATAAATGCCTGTGAAATTGTCAGTGGGGCGGCTCCATGTTTGACTGTACTGTAGACCAGTGTTTTTCAACCAGTGTGCCGCGGCACATTAGTGTGCCTCGAGACATGGTCAGGTGTGCTGGGGGGAGCGCTGCAATTACCAAGGAGGGACTCCTGTCTGTCTCCCTCAGTGGTCTGAGGAGGACTCATATGACCGATCAGTCACATGAGCCAATAGGAGACCGGGAGCACATGTGATCAGAGCTCCCGGTCTCTCTTCCTCATTCGGCTGCGTGCAATGGCAGCCACAGCTGAATGAGCTTTGAGCCTCCCCAGCCAGTAACGCTGACAGCTTCCCCAGTCAGCGTTACTGGCTGGGTAGGCTCAAAGTGCATATGCTTTGAGCTCCCTAGTGTACGATTGCGGTCACATGACTAGGTATAGGAAAAGGGGAAGCAAGGTGAACTGGTATCTGGGATCAATTGGTTGGTATGGAAATAGCACTGTTCTTAAATGGTGTTATTTGTTGAGGTTTATGATGCTGCATTCTGGGAATGACATCACTGAATTAAAGGAGAACTAAAGGTTGAATAAAAAAGGAGACATAAAAAATGACTTTCTAGTAAGTTGAAATGTCGCATCAGAGCTTGAACTGTGCTGTCATTTCACTGCAAGGAGGCAGACTTGACAGCACTTGCACTGGTACAGGAGCCAGCACGAAGCACTGTGCACTTCTGCAAAAGAGTGTACATGTCATCACGCTCATTGCACTTATTAATTTTTGCTGGTGAGAGGACCATTCACTCACATGTTGTTCCTTACCTAACTTAATCAGAAGTATTGTACTCTGAGTGCAGCTGGGTGGTGTTGAGTGTTGCACAAGTGCTTATGATTCATGTCATTAGTGCTGCTGACATTAGCTGCTTTATAAACCAAGCTACTTGACTTTTTAATACATTTTGATGTATTTTAAGGGAGTGTTGATTTTTATACATATCAAATATATATAAAATATATAGGGGGTTATTCTTTAAAGTCCCAATTGTCACATAAAGGTGTGAATTTGCCAGCTAAAGACAGTTGCAATAGACAGCTACTGTTGCAGTCGCGTCTCTATAATGAGAATATTGTTGCAGTCGCAACTTTACTATGGAAATATTGTATCAGCCGCAACTTTAAAATTGTCACAGTTGCGACTTTACAATAGAAGAATTGTCGTAGTCACGGATTTGCTATGGGAATTCACTGTTTGAGAATTTGACAGTCGAATTTGGACTTTAGAGAATATCTCCCTATATAATGTTTGTTTGTGTGCGATGTTATGTCTAACTCCATCTAATATGTAGCAATGACAACATTTTTTTCTGAATTTCTTAAAGGTGTTGGCTACTGCTCTCTTGCTCATTGGAGTCTTTGCAATATTTGACAAGAAAAACTTAGGAGCACCGAAGGGATTAGAACCGATTGCAATAGGCCTTTTAATTCTACTGATAGGATTGTCAATGGGAATGAATTCTGGGTGTGCCATGAACCCAGCTAGAGATTTGGGTCCAAGGATCTTCACAGCTATGGCTGGATGGGGCATTGAAGTGTTCACGTATGTTTCATATACAAGCTTCAGTTACTTTATTAATTTGTATTAATGATACCTGTTTCAGTTTACTGATTGTACTAATCATAACATTTGGGGGGTTACTGGCTAAAGTCCAAATTGTTTCGTAAAGGTGTGAATTCACCAGTTAAAGACGGTCACAATAGACTGCTACTGTTACAGTAGCGAATTTATAATGAGAATATTGTCAAAGTCATGACTTTATAATGGGAAATTTGTCACGGTTGCGGATTTGCTAAGGGAATCCGCTGCTTGAGAATTCGACAGTCAAATTATCACTTTAGTCAATAACTCCCATAGTCCTTTACAAATTTATATAGTGATTGACTATTAAACTACTGTTCCCATAATTTTATTTTTTACAGCTGTGAAGAAATCAAGCAGGCTCCAGTGATTTATTTGCAAAGCAAATATCAACTAAGCCTTTGTGAACACAATTGTTTTACTACTGCAGTTGTGTTAAGAGAGGTCAAATGCTATTCCTGCATGTTTACACATCTGTAGACTGAAGAACATTATGATCCAAAATAGAACTTTAGCTCCCGATAAATGTTTCTTTTACAAATACCTACAGAAGCAAATGTTGCATTCAAAGGCCTTTCCCTTTTTGTTGTACCGCCGTCTCTGTAATTTAAAATTGATTGTTCATGGGAACATTTTGTTTAATTTCATATATGTTAACATTTATTTTGTTTCTCTTTTTTTCTTTGCTCAGATCTGGTAATAACTGGTGGTGGGTTCCTGTAGTAGGACCCATGATTGGAGCAGCAATTGGTACCTACATATATATTCTCTGCATAGAAGCTCATTTAAAGGAGGACACAGAAGACCTACAAATAAAAATGGAAGCTGATCACTTTGAGAAACAGGAACTTACAAACATGGTGTGATACGCCCTATGGGACTGGTTGTTTTTTTTTTATATTAGAAATAAAATATTACCTTGTAGTATTACTACAATCACTTGACAACCCATTCCTTAGATTTAAACAAAATATTTTTACAGTGATGAATTAATGAAAAATGGATACTGTGCATGTCATATCCTGCAGTATTACTAGCTCTCTGAGAAAATGTATATGTGAGCTATTTTTTTAATGGCTTTCATTTTAATTTTTATTTTCAGCCATCAGTCACACACATAAAAGTACTGGGGCATAATCATATGACCTCTTAATTGCTGGGACATAAATCCCCTCTCTTAATGAAGCACTAATGGACCATACACTGGGTCACAAAGGTGTATGCAGGTGATTGGTCTTGTCATGCATTAATGTGTAATAAATGTGATCAATCATCAATACCATTAAAATATGCTACCTGTTAAAATTATTTTACTGTCAGGGGCCAACAGCTTTACTTCAATCGGATATTGTTTCCCATCCAAAAGGAAATGTATTATACAATGCCATTAATTATGCTTCTAAAGGGGTCAACCTGTGAAACAATAAACCTAGTGTTCATGATTAGCAGTTGCTGCTAGACTGAAAAATAGCCAGATTCCTTTATAGTTCTAACAATCTGCCATAACTAAAAGTTGCACATATGTTCCCGCTACGCCATAAAGGTATTAGATATGGATCCTGTATACCACAGCAGGGTTAGAGCTGGCTAATATCAGATTTAAAAAAAATTCCTAGTCTGCTCCCTTATCGCCCACAAAGGACTATAGACTTTGCTGTGAGGGAACCTTCAGGATGCAGTCCTTGGGTTAACCCCACCTCCACTAGTGGCAGATGGACTGCAGTGGAGTCAAGGGCAGGAACAACTAAACTGTAGCTAGGCTTGTAAATACAGGAATTGTATGGAACTGATTGCATGATGACCAGAAATGGAATAACAGTGACACAGTGGCAGGAACTCTGCAGAACTGTAATAACACTACAGCACAAAGACTAATAGGTCACTGAAGTAGGAAACATAGCTGGGCAGACAAAGGGTGCAGAGGCTCTAAACTTTGAGTGATACCATCAGGAAAGATATGTGAACACTATTATAAAGAAATGCATGACATCAGCACAATATTTGATCTATGATCTAAAGAAAGACTAGATAAAATAACACCCTGGCAGAGGAAAGCACGTAGAGACAATAAAATTAAACTAAAAACTTTCATAAAGTATTAAAAAATATATACTTTTCTATGTAAATAACAATGGGAAGGGTCCCTATGTGCTGTTTAATGAAATGATATATATATATATATATATAGCTACAGTAAGGAAAGCTGTGTCGCTCAACTCTTCAGCAGAAGGAGTTGGGCCACAGAGGAGGTAAGTAGGGACAGGGAAAAGGAGAGGGGTGATAACCAAGATAGTGCCCCTCTCCTGGAGGGCCCTAGGCAGCTGTCTACCCCTCGGCCTGGCCCTGCTGCGCCTCCTATATGAGAAAAGGGCCAAGAGCTGCCCCAACTTCTGTAAAAAGGTCATTTCCCAAAAAATGATGGTGGTGAGGAGCTCAGTGTTTTTTTATTTATATAACTTTTAAATGTTAATAATTTATAATTTGCACTGAGTAGATATGAAAAGGTTTTATTTATGTTTTCTGTTAATTAAACTTAAAGTGTAAGTAAACCCTATTTACAAAGTTTGCCCCATGAAAGTATTGTAAAGTGTAAAAATGATTAATGAAATCCTCACTCACCTTTTCACTCTGCAGCACCTGTAATCCCTCTGTAAAATAATCCTGCTTCCTGTAATGGAGAAGTACACCCCCTCCCCTTTTCTGTTTTACAAAGTGACTCCTTCCTAGTCGGAATTCAAAGCTGCACGGCTCTTGAAGCAGTGAAAGGAAAGTATCAGATTACTAAGCATGCACTAGCAGAATGAGTCATTGTGTGACCTCATTAGGGTGCAGGGCTTCTCGGCACTATACAGGAAAATAAATTACAGCCATGGCCAAAAGTTTTGAGAATGACACAAATGTTAATTTTTACAAAGTCTAC
>WMED01006533.1:0-18386 GCA_019650415.1 Pipa parva
GTGCGAAGTGAGTCGAACACTACGTGGCTCACTTCGCACATTGGTGAATAAGGGCCTAAAACTGTGTGTAAATTTAATAATAAAAATATTTTTCCTTTAATAGATCTTGCATATGACCATATATGTATTTGCAGCTGACTTCTGAACACAGTAGCACTTTTTGTTAATAAATTCTGGATGTGTATTTTTATCTAGCCTAGGCACTACTAGATTAAGTTTGCTTATATTAATGCACCACTCATGTATCTAGCTGTACATATGTACTATGCAGTTTTTTTTCTAATTAAGTTTCTACCCATCAGTGACTTGTGTATTTGGGTGTAAAGATACATTCGCATTTCAGTTGCCAAAAACTCATCTCCACAGCTGCTGTCCCAGTCATGACAGATTATTTTCTTAATTCCACTTTGTAATGTTGGTTGCAGCTCTGTAATTTTCTTATAAAAACAGGTAATGTAAGAGCGGATTTACTACATATGTTTTGTAGGTATCATACACACTGAAAACATCACATGCTAGGCTGTTTTTGGGGTTGGAGTTAATACAAATGTAGGTTGAAAGCAAATAGACTTGACTGAGTTTAATTCTTTGTGAATCACTAAAGTCGATTATTTATCAAAGTGCATAGTGACAATTTGTCTTACATTTCATCAACACTACAGATATCATTAACTTCGCCTATTTATTAAACAACATAATTATTTTTGATTAGTAAGGAATAAAGCCACTGAAGTACTTTGGCTATGATTATCTTCTGACCGATTTAAAGTGCACCTGTCACCTCAAAAGTCTAATACTAATTTAGGTTCTACTAATGAAATAAATGTTTTTGTAAATATATGTGTATTAAAAAAAAAATGTATAAAGCGTTTCTCTCTGTCATCTTCTCTGTCAGTCTGCCTTTTCTTTCCCAAGTCAGATGGGTGGGGTTAAATGATGATTTACAATAAAGTTCCTCTAATCAGATCCCTTCAATTACAATCTAGCAGGGATCTGATTGGAGGAGCTATAATGTCAATCATTTTTATCCCCGCCCTACTTGACTCGGGATGGAAAAGCTGGCCGTGACGGGTAAGATGACAGAGAGAAACAGTGTATAAAGGTACATTTTTTAAAATACATATATATTTACAAAAACGTTTATTTCATTAGTAGAACTTAAATTGGTATTGGTTTTGACAGGTGTACTTTAACTTTTTGGAGATATACCAAAGATCCAGTTATCTTAATACAATTAACCCAAGTCACTAATAACCTAAACATATGTTGTAGATTTTTCTTCATGTGTTTTGAGATAACCCTGGAGGTTAAGAGTTATTGTTCAGTAAATATCCAACTGTTCATGGAGCAACATAGTAATATAATTTGTAAGGCCTGCAAAAAAAAACATGAGTTCATACAGTTCAGCCTATTAAATGCAATGTTCAGAAGCTCAGAAAAAGGCAAAAAAAAAAAAAAAAATACAATGAAAAAAACCAACTATCCTCATCTTACAGAAAAAAATCTTTCTTGAATCAAAATATGACAAGAATAATAATGGAAGGAAATTTCCTGGATCAAGATCCTGCCTTGGATAACTTGTAGTATTCCTGCAATCACAAAAGGCATCCAGTCAATGTGTTGTCAGTCATAAGACTTACTTCAATTAAACTTTGAGTTTTTTTAAGTTATATTATTGTTTCAGCACAATGCAGAAATTGTACTTACAGAAATTATGGGGCTTATTTATAAAAGTCACAATAGTTCCATAAAGGTCAGAAATCACATCTATATGTCACTTCCCAGTCTTTGTCTATTTGCAACTAATTTGGACACTTGCAGTGGTTACTTCTTTACTATGGGATTCAGCCACTTATTGAATAAGGAGTAGAGAATTCATGACTATTGGACCAGTGAAGAGCAGTGACGTCAGTCTCATCATATCCCATTAACTGTATATAAGTGAAAAAAACTTATTTTTATATGTCATCTGTGCCTAGTTCATGTTTAATAGTTGACTAATTTAGTAGCAGTCGCCATTGTCACTTTTGAATGAATAGTTGCTTTATGCAACACTGGAGCCCTGCTATCAATCCCTTCAATTCGCCACTCTTTTGTGGCGAAGGCAAACAGGTGAATTCAGAGCAGTACACTCTGCAGAATCCGCCCCTTCGACAGACTCCGTCGCATGCTCAATAGCCGAATTACCTGTGCACGCGCACCCAAATTGATATGAAGGGCTCTGTAAGTCCGCAACTGGAGTAAGTGTCAGAATTGGTTGCGAATTCGTTGAATAAGCGGAGTTTTAGAAGTCGCAAATGGACATGAATACGGGCATGTACACGACTGTTCAGACTTTGATGAATGACCCCCTTTTAAATCTGTAGTTTGTCTTAAAAAACCAGTCTCCCTAAAAAAATAAAAAAATCAATTTTGGCTTAGCATGGCAGCTCTTCCTACATAGCACTGGGAAAAATGTTATTTTTGAAGTTGAAGTTATGATTTTTGTTATTTTGAGTTTGTTCCTTTTCCTTATGGATAAAGGCATCTAAGGAATGAAGTATTCCAGAAATCCCAATTCAGCTTCAGCTAGCAGAGAGATACAATGCTAACCAAAGAAACTCTGGAATTCAACTTTAAATATTACATTTTTAAGTTGTAAAATGTTCTGTATAGAAATAACTGCTATACCAATCCATAGCAATTCTCTTTTTCTGGGTTTACTGGTCCTTTATAAACTAGCTACCTACTGTATTTATATACCTAATATGAGATATCTCTTGACCTCATATAACTATTAGCAACAATCATAACGTAAACAAGCTATTTCAATCCATTTGTTTTGTATTCCTAGAATACTTTGAACTCTTAAAGCACTAAATTTGTGTTTAAGGAATTGATTTCCAAGTCATGGTATTCGGCTCACATTAAGTCAGGAGCAGAATTGGAACCAGAGTAACCTAAGACATCATGCATTCAGTTTGAACCCAGCTGTAACATCTATATTTAACAACGCCAATAGTTTTCTATCCTCTGGAACATGTATTCTGTTGGTAAAAATAAAGAAAGTGTTGCTTGCCGCTTCAATGCTCATCATTGCTCTTTTTCTGAAATTGAGTTCTAGCCATGTATGATTTCTCCTGTATTAAGTGCCGCTATTTTATTTTAAACTAGTTCAGTGGGAGCAATTTCCTATTGTGCCGATGCCTTTATGAACTCTCGGTTATGTACAGTGTGCAGAAGAACAGACTTATTAAATAAGGAACAGAAAAAACATGACAGGGAATAAGGACAAGTATAGAAAAATATTTCTTACAATACTGTTTTATTCATATTTTTTTGTAGAATTTTTTATTTGGGAATTTTGCATTGTACTCTTTCATGGAATGTGCACTTGAATTTTTACTATAGTCAAACTATGGACAAATTTCTTCCATGATAAATACCATATGTGTCTTATGGAGTGAATGTGTGTGTGTGTGGGGGGGAGGTGTGCTTGTATGCAAACCCTCCCCAGCCCCCCTACGCCCCACAGAAGCAGAATAAACTTCTGATTACTTACCTTCCTCCAGTGTTCCAGCGAGTCACCTTCTGTCAGCGCTTCTCCACAATGAGCTAGGTTGATTATGATGGCGTTCCTTGGTGCCTTTGGCTCTTGTAGGCTCTATTTGCCATGAATTCAGCAGCTGCATTGAGGGGTGGTATGTTTTATTAAATATTTTAGCACATCATTTGGTTCAATATTTTTTTTTCTTATTTTCCTCTTTAAAATCCTAGGTATGTCATATGGTCATGTGCATATTATAGAGCAAAAAATACGGTACTTTTCCTTAAGATGCACATTTTGGTGATGACCATAAACACTCTTATCCCACAAGCTGTCATCATGTTCAGTAGAGGACATTTTGTCTCAAGAGTCAGGCTTAACTTGTCCATACTTTTATGACATCATAGCTTAATAGCTTTTTTCATTCTTTGGGGTAGGGGTACAAATGATTTCTGGGACATTTTAGTTTTACTGAACAAGGAATTGTTCAGATAGGTGGTAAGCTATCTTAAAAAATACATTGCTTTTTCTGATATTACTAAAATGTTGGGTTCTTGTCTTGGACACATATGACCTAGATCTGTAGGGTTTGCACAAAATTGCAAAAAGATGAACCCATTTTCCACAAGGATTGCAGATTGCTGAAAAAATAGCAAAAACCCTCACTCTGGGAATATGAATGGCTAATCAATCCAAAGGAATGAACTGTAAAACTAATAATCCTAGTTGATTTATCAGATGCCCCTATCATTACTGTAGGTAAGGTGTTTCACACTACTAACAAGGGAAACAATATTACTCTTCCAGCAGGAATATATATAATTAAGGAAGTTTAGCTGCACATTGGTTGTTCACTGATGTGTACTCAGTAATGCATGAAATGCTTTATTATAGGATTTAATGCTGGTGAAACAGAAAATACGTAGTGACAATGATTTAAATCACATTTTCAATGTCAAGAATCACTAAATAAATTTGCCTTTGGCTGCAGATTTTCTACAACAGTGACCACAGCTTGGATGACCTAAGGGTCACTCGATTAAAGGAGATTTCACAATAGAGAGAAAGAAGAAGGACTAGGAAAATAAACTCATGGAAAGATGTAGTAAACTGCAACTTTCCCTAATGAGGGATAGACATTTTATGCAAAGGGTAGACTGGGATCTGCGGGCTATTGGTTTTTTACCATTATAAATCAGGCAAACCTTGCCAATAATCCATATAAAAGCAGCCCAGTTTATTGGTTTGCTCTGGTTTAGGAAGCAACAAATATAAAACAACTATCTTCAGCAAACTCAAACAGGCTTAGTGCAGCAAATACAAACTATAAAATTAAACAGGCTTTCTTCAGCAAACTTTAAACAAAACAGTTTGTTCTCAGAAACAGTTAATAGAAAACAAACAAATAAGAGGGGATCTCAGTGAATCAACAAGCTTAGAGATACACAGCAGAGGTTCACAGTAGAGATACACAGCAGAGATTCACAGCAAAGATACACAGCAGACATCTCTTTCCAGGATGTAACACACACACAGCCCATTATGCATGCTTATTGCTTATGATGCACACCCATGTCTATTACACACAGAGGAAAACCCAGCATGGAGTACAGGAGTGACATTTCTTCCCATGCTCTTCAGTCACTCCTAAATCCCGGTCCCAAAATCCACTTAAACAATAACTGAGTAATATAACATTGCAAATCAACAATATAGCGGGATTTATGTAACTGCACTAAGAAATCTTAGTGGAACATACACTCTATCAACCACTTTTTCACTTGTTACAAAAGCAGGGGCAGTCCTGGCCCTATTGGAGCCCTGGGCCTCCCCCCGCGACCCCCTCCTGCCTCGCACCGCTCCCCCTTGCCCAGCGCCCTCCACTCACCTAAAACAGCGTTCCAGTGACGCACCTCCTCTGATGAGGTAAGCTGAATGCGACGGCCCTCCTTAGATGTTCGGGTCTTGCCGGCAGCTGCCGAATACAGCCGACAAGACCCAAAGCAGTAAGGAGTGCCGTCACATTCAACTTACCTCATCAGAGGAAGTGCGTCGCTGGAACGCTGTTGGAGGTGAGTGGAGGGCGCTGGGCAAGGGGGGGGGGGGTGTCACGGAGCAGGATGGGTGATGTGGGCAACAGCGCCCCTCAGATAGATTGCGCCCTGGGCCGTCGCCCACATTGCCCATAGGTAGAACTGGCCCTGAGTGGTGTTTTCACAAAGGTAAAAATAGGTGCTTAAAAATAACAGCTATTTACCATTAATAGTGAGTCTAATGATAGCAGGTGCAAAATGGACACAAAGTGAATGATAAATTGCTACTAAATTGTTTTCTACGTGAATGCCATGAATGAACTGGCATTTTATTTTTAGCTTAGAGATCTTTAAACTTTTGACATGAGATTGAAAGCTATTGAAAGTCTAAATTCAGATGGTCCTTAGTTCACACCAATACACCTCCCTAACTCTGTTTATTCATCAATCTCTGTGATGTTGCAGACTGCAATGTCGCGACCAATTTGACACCATATGACAGTTGAGGACTTACTGTGGATGATTGTGGTTGGAGTGAGCACTCAAATAGGTAACAAGAGAAAATTTAACAGGTGCTACCAGCAGGAGTTGGAAAATTGAAACAATGTAGGGAGAAAAGGACAGAACTCCTGGATTAGGTGCACACTGAAACAAATTTTTATTGGATGAGTTCAAAGTCAAAAACATGTGGTGAGTAATCAATTAAGACAGGAAAAAATATTAAAAACAATTAAAACAGGGGGGTATAACCCCTAAAACACAAAGCAGATATACTGGACCCTCATGTTATCACCAGACAGTTTTGACCTTATAAAAAGTGAAAAAAAGGAGTAACACATTGTCAGAAGTCTGAAATTACCGTCACTTTAAATGTGGTCACAATAGTGGAGGGAAAGTCAGATTGATATAAACAGCCTTGCTCAACCGGGAGCTGTGTTTAGAAGTTGCAGGTGCAGCTAGGAACAAATGAAGTCCAAGTTAATTAGTTTGCTCATCAGAGAGCTGACAATAGGGCCATATCAAGAACCAGTCACTGCTGAATGAAGATTGCCGGAAGCATTTCGCTCTACGCAGGAGCTTCCTCTCGCGGCAAGCAAACAAACCTGTCTGCCACGTGTGTTTTTAAAGCGTACAGTGCATGTTGCGTCATAGAGTAGCCGGCTCATGAATATTCATGAGTGGTGCCGTGCGCGAAGTCCCTTACTAGTATTCAGTCATGAAACCCAACTGAAGGGATATGTCCAGAATTGACCTTGTGCATAGAAGTTATAAAGTATATATAAATTGCTCATATGTGTGCATATAACCTCAGGTAGTCACCTCATGGATATTAATGATCGGTCTTATGTACAAGTCCCTAGTTAATGGAGGATCGTGATTGCTAATTAAAGACAATGGCAGGCCAAAGGACACATAAATTATAAAGCAAAAATATATATAAATTGTTACAACTGTTAGTGGTCACACATTAATACTGGACAATTGCAACACAGTATAAATACACAAATTGCTAACAGTTGTGTATCAACAATATGCAAATCAAATGAATATACCAAATAATCAAGAATTAAATAAAAATAATAAAAACACAATGGGGGCCCCCCCCAAAAAAAAAAAACAAAAAACAAAAAAACGGCTCTTACGTCAGAGCGAGGATTTAGTGCGTCCAGAATGTCAATGGTAAGTCCTGAATATATGAATGATGTTCTGAAAAAGTTCTCATTGCCAAAGGAAAAACTATGGCCAAAAGTGAGGTACGAAGTCCATGTCCCAAAAGGTATTGAATAATCAAAGTGTACAGAATTATGAAGATACACATGAGAGGAGGATGCCAAGCAGAAATCAAATCTGGGTTTAACATCAGGTTCCACCATTGAATATCCAGGGTTCTCCTTCTATCTGTAGGCATAATTCAAAATGAAACGGAATTGCCAGTGATATGCAAAATTGTTGAAGCTCAGATCCATGGGAAACCTTTGGTACTGTTCATAAATCCAGAGTAATTGATGAAATCCTTATTGAACCAAAAAACAGAGGTCCAATCTAACGAAAAGAGGTAAGTGCAGGAAAAATAAAAGTTAAATGAAGTGAGTGAAATCCAACTCTTCGTTCATTCCTAGTAGGGAGGCTTTCCTATTTAATGTGTATATCCATCTTGTCTCAGCTCTTAGAAGTAGGTTGTTGCCATCACCCCCTCGTCTCCCTAACATAATTTTGTCAATTCCCATGAACCTTAGGCCGTCAGTCTGTCCATTGTGTGCCCTTAGAAAATGGGATGCTACTGATGTGATTGTTTTTCCTTCACTCATATGTTTACTAGCAAGTCGAATATTCGATAAATATTGACATAGCCTATTTTTGAGTTTTTGTGTAGTCTTTCCCACGTAAAGCTTATTACAGGGTCAAGTGAGAAAATAGACACAATTCATGGTGTTGCAATTCATTAAATGCCTTAGTTTAAAGTTTTTTTGGTTGAGACTGTCAGATATGGATAAAGTTTTTGGAAATAATGTACAGAAAGTACAGTCACCACATGGGTGTGACCCCAAAATGCAAAACCCCCTACCCAGAGATATCATTGGAGGTACAAAATGACTGCGCATCAGGATATCTGCCAAAGATTTTGCTTTTCTGGCGGTCATGGTGGCACGTTCAGTAACCAGACCACTGAAAAGTGGGTCTGACTTTAAATTGTGGACTTACTGGCATGCAGATATGCAGAACTTTTACCTGGTCACCAGTCGTCAAGTGGTTAATTCTGAATCTGCACTTTTGACTTCTTCAGATCAAAGTGGTAGAAGAGGAGGTTAATGGCAGCTAATTGACAACATGAACTAGGAATACAGTGACTTATAAAGGCATGTAACATTCACTCTGTACAGTTATAGTGGCATTGTAAATATGACATTACTTCAGTTCATTTAATTGAATTTGCATCACTAATCATCTGCTATAATGCATGAAATAGTGTTCAACACTGTTTGCTTTTTTACCAACTGAATCCACAGATTCCTAGTGGCAATTTACAGATTTCAGGTTTTCCACTGAACTAACAGACGGAGGTCATGGAGGTTATTCATAAAAGTCTGAACAGTCGAGCATATGCCCGTATTTACGTCCATTCACAACTTCTCCAACTCTGCTTATTCAACAATCTCTGTGATGTGACGAATTTGCAACCAGTTCTGACACTTACTCCAGTCGTGGACTTAAGGAGCTCTTCGCATCAATTTGCGTGCGCGTGCACAGGTAACTCGGCTATTCAGCATGTGATGGAGTCTGTCGAAGGGGCGGATTCTGCAGTACATACTGCTCTGAATTCACCTGTTTGCCTTCGCCACAAAAGTGTGGCAAATTGAGGGGTTTGATGGCAGGGCTCCAGTGTTGCGAAAGGCAATAATTCATTCAAAAGTGACAATGGCGACTGGGACTAAATTAGTCTACTATTAAACATAAACTAAGTATAAGGTGACAAATGAAAATACGTATTTTTCACTTCTATATAGTTAGTGGGATCTGATGAGACTAACGTCAGTGCTCTTCACTAGAGGAGTTCTCCTCACTCTGCATGACTTCTCATCCTACTATAGTGTGATTGACTATGATGCACAACGCATGCGACGGTGTCTGTTGCTCTTCGCTACTTCATGAATAAGGAGAAGTGAATTCGCGACTTCCTAGTTGTATTGACATGAACAGACGTGGAGTCACTATGCAAGGCAAATTGGGACTTTGATGAATAACCCCCATTATATCTTCGAACCTTTTACCATCCAAATATCATCCATATTGCCTAAAACAGTTAATTTAACTTTAAATTTGTCTATGCACCACTGTGAGGGTAAAAAACCCAAAACAATTCTTAACTATGATGAGTGAGGTCTTGCACTTGACAAGTGCTGGAGAACTGATTTATTCTGATGTATTATATTTTTGCTAAGGGAGTTCCTGTGCGGTTGAATTATTTGGTTGGGATGTCAGGAAATGACAGTCAGTTAAGTCAAAGCCACAACTGCATCACATGCACTTGGTCTGTATTTCTGCTATCGGTTTTATCTTATCATCCCACGAAAGCCTTTTGTGGACTGTCATGTATTGTACATGGAATTCTCTGGAAATGTCAAGGCATTCTTTCATAGAAACAGGTCTATTTGTGGATAAAACTGCTTGAACAAACATTAGTGGAGAAGTAAATCAATACAGTACAAGCTACATACCTGGTGGAATTAGACACTTTGTAGATTTGGCACTATTCTGCTAACGAGGGTTCCTTGTTGAAAAACAATCAATAGCATGCAGAAGAAACATCCCTGTTATTTTCTATGATTTAGCAAGGCCACATCCCATTAACCGACTGTATGTCACCAGTTCAAATATAGCATCAAAATTGTCATGTCCCAATCCTTAACTGTTCTCAATTACAGATATTTTATTTTCTGATTAGATGACCTTGAGCAGACATGCACTTATTGTGAGAGGACCTGCAGAACCAACTGAAAAGTTAGTGCTAATTTATTTTGCAAAATAAAATGGAAACATTTCTGACCAAATGTTTCAAAACAACTGTTTGTGGAGTTGGCCATGCTTGCTGGTTTAAAATTCCTATAGAAATTACTCGCAGAGAGAGAGGGGTGCCTTTCAACTGTCAGTGACAGGAGGTATTGGTCAAGGAGATCATTCTTGAGAGAGAAGGTACTAGGGCAATGTCCCTGTACAGTGGCTACTTGGTAATAGTTTCTGAATTTAGTCTATTTGGCCAGTGACATTCTAACTGGGCATCACTACAATTTACATCACAGCAAATTTATTAAACACGTTTTTACACCATGTTCTCAAGGAAAATGAAATGTCAGATGAAATGTAGAGAAATAAAGTAAATTCTCCCTTAAATATTGACTGTCTAACCCAGGATGAAGTACTGCACCGTCTTAACATGATAAAAATAGATAAATTACCAGATCCAGACAATATACACTCTAGGGTCTTAATGGAATTAAGTACAGTCAGAGACAGATTTTTAATATTTAGGGAACTCTATAATAAAAGGGACTGTTCCACAGGACTGTTGTGGAGCAAATGTGGTACCTACTGTATATTCATAAAGGGCTCAAAGTGTGATCCTGAAAACTATAGACATGTAAGCTTGATTTTTCCAAAGCATTTGATACCGTGCCACATAAAAGGCTGCTATATAAAATAAGAATGCTAGGACTGGGGGAAAATGTGTGTGAGTGGGTTAGTAAATGGCTCAGTGGTAGAAAACAGAGGGTTGTTGTTAATACTAAATACATTTTCACTGTCAAGCATCAGCTGCCAAAGCAAATAGGATCATGGGGTATATCAAAAGTGGCACAGATACACATGGTGAGATCGTAATTATACCTCTTTATAAATCACCTGTCTACCACACATGGAATATTGTGTGCAGTTTTGGGCATCAGTGTACAAGAAAGATGTAGTTGAATTTGAGCGAGTTCAAAGGCAGCTACTAAAGTAATAAAAGGAATGGGCACACTAGAATACCAAGGAAGATTATCAAAATCATATGCTCTGATTCTCTACTCCTTATTCACTAAACAGAATTTCCATAGTGAATTCACAACCGGATCAGTATTCCTTTATTGAGGTCATGACCACGTCAGTAGCAATCTATTATGTAATGTGCGACCATCATTAGCTGGCAAATTCATCACATCACAGAGTTTGCTGAATGAATACCCAAATATTGGACTTTGATAAATAACCCCCATTTTCCTGAAGAAGTTGTCATGGTTGATTACTTTAAAAAGTTGAAAATTGGTTTGGATGCTTTACTTCAGTGTTAGAACATTACAAGTTATGGGTACTAGATAACTGGAGGTGGGATCTTGAGTGCATTAAATGCGATAAATAATTTCACTTTAGTAAACTGAACCATCAAACCAGAACACGTGATCACTGCACACTAAGTGATGAGTGTATTCAAAATATGCGCTCACCAGATGGCTATTCAATATAAGCGTATATCGCTGATATTAACCCATTGCCAGTGGGGGTTTGAAGCGGACTCCCAAGAGGAAGCAGCACAAAAGACATAATTTTGGACACAGATTTTGTCACTAAGAGCGCTGCGGAGTGTTTTTGGTATGTTAGTATGTTGCATTTACTTTCAGAGCCTTATTCACCATTGTGCGAAGTGAGCCGCAAAGCCTTCGGCTCACTTCGCACATGGTGTTATGCGCCCACTGCTGTCCTACACGCAGACATCAGCGAGTGCATTAAAGGAATTTCAGTCTCGGCGAGAACACTCGAGTCTCCTCGCCGGGACTGGAATCCCTTTAATGCGCTCGCTGATGTTTGCGTGCAGGACATCAGCAGGCGCATAATACCATTTGTGAAGTGAGCCGAAGGCTTCATGGCTCACTTCCCACAATGGTGAATAAGGCTCTCATGCATCAGATCTAAAATCAATCCTGATATTAGGGTGTATCTATCTGTATGGCACATAACCATATTTCTGTTTAGGGTTATCCACAAGCCCTTGTGATATCATAAAGCATTGTCATAATTTTTCAGCTGTTTCGTTGATTTTACATTGAATGAAACATGAGTTTCTTTTATCGGGTAAGTTGGTAAGTTGCATGTATTTTACATAGAGTAAACAGTCCCTGATCTTAGAACCATAGTGACTGCCAAGAATGCATCAGTCTTTTATCCGTAACTTTGAAGCTATGACATATTGAATTAACTTTGAAAAATTACATCTATGAGCCTCATTGACTAAAGTGCAAATTCACCTGTCGAATTCACTTTGCTACAATTCAAGTAGCGTCGTCAAAATATTTGTGGATTCACTACTCACTATTGACTAAGCAGCGAATACACTTGTCAAACAAGTGGACAGCGGCGAACGTTGTCATATGCATATTATAGCGTAGTCAAGCAGATAGATGAAGGATGAGATGTCATGCAGAGTGAGGCAAATTTGACAAGTGACGGGCAGTGACATTAGTCTCATCATATCCCACTAACTGTATTCTATGAATATTCTTTCTATTTCTATGTCACCCTGTCTGTAGATCATATTGTCACTTAGTCACAGTCGCCATTGTCACTTTTGAATGAGTAGTCACCTTACACAACACTGGAGCCCTGCCATCAACCCCCCAATTCACTAGTCTGAAGTTTTGATGTCAAACAGGTGAATTCAGTGCACTATACCTACTTGCATTCACACCACTCTGCTGCTTGGTTAATAGTAGAAGTACCTGTGCATGTGTATGCAAAATGATGCTTAAATGAACCCAAATTGGTCGCATATTCACCACTCTGCAGACTTTGCTCAATACGTGAACATGGGGAAGTGGAGAATAGACATGTATTCACAGCTCTATGTGACGATTCAGGGGGGAATTCAGGAACCTCCGAAGTGAGGCGCGTAGTGTTCGCCTCACTTCAGAGGTTCCTGAATTCCCCCCTCAGACTTTAGTCAATGAGGCTCTATTGCTTAATTCAAGCTTCCTCATTTAATCACTGTGTAGTGCATTCTATTTCCAAATGCATTTAAGTATTATTAATAATAATTCAATTTTTGCACAGCTGACTTCTTTTTATGACTGAGAATGTTGGGATATGTTGCTGATAAGAAATCCCACTTGTATGTAGGATGTATCTGTCTGCAATAAGTGCTTCAGTGTCAGCATCTCAGCATGGTGCTAATGATTAATTCATGAAACGGTATAAACTGAAAAAAAGGAACAAAGTAATTGAAGTTTTCAGAGTTCCCAGCAAAACACTGTACTTAACTGTTAACTGGAATCAGCAGTTGCTTAGCAGTGTAATGATAAATAGCCAGGGGTGCAGTAGAACAAAATTGATGAATGGATGAAATTCAGCAAGGTGTATTGTGTCCTATTCACCAGTTTTACTTTGCCGGATTGAAGTGGTGAATTAGTGAGGCTGATGGCTGGATTTATACTGTTCAACTGACTATGCCACACTATAAACAAGATGGCTAATAAACGCAGTCACTTATAAGCTATGAGATCCTCTGTTTAGTGAATAGGAAGTAGAGAATTTATTTCTATTGAAATATAGCAACCCCTAGTGATGAGAATTCACTTCAGCAGTCGCATTTTCACTTTAATGAATAAGCCCAGAATTCATTTTTAAAGCAAAGAACTTCTTGGGCTGTCCACTATTGCTTGGTAGGAAATGCTTGGTAATCTAAACATCTAGGTGATGTTTCCTGATAGAGACGGCCACATAACTTAAGACCAAAGGCGTAAATGCCTGGTGCAAGAATGAGTCACCTTTATATTAAGTAGGAGCCATGAACATGATTTATAAGAGCACAGGAGTATCTTTGTTATTCTGCATTCATGTTATGTCAATAATTAGGTGTGGTCACTTTCCATGATGTCATTTTGTGGATATGACCATGTTTTGGGAGCTCAAAGAAAAAAAAGAAGAAAAAGGCAAATCACAATGTACTATTATTTTACTATATTCATGTTTTATCAATATAAGTGCATGGGAAGTATGACACTTCACAGGCCTTATGTATATATGGAAGGAGGCTATTTTATGAAATTTACTTCTCCCATAACCTGTTGTTACTCTCACACACTTATTTATTTCTATGGCCCTTCTTTCCTTGCAAAACCTATTTTATTCTCACAACCTGCTTCACTTTCATAATCTGCTTTTCTTCCCTTATATTCTCTTTCTAAACAGACAATTCTTTCCTTGTTCTTTGTCTTCAATTACTGAGCCATCAGTAATAACTACATTGGTTTTTTTTACATTGTATATAATATTTATCATAACTTATTATATGTATTGGGCCTTCACAATATTTAATATATTTCAAATATATGAGTGAAATGAGCAGTTTGAATGCTTATCTGAGTAAATTTGATGCTGCCAATTTGAAGAAGGTTTGAATTTCACAGTACTAAGCTTAAAATGTTAAAAATATCCATCAAACCAGTAACAAATACATTACAAATCAAGGCTAACAACATAAAAACGTTTTCTAAAGTTAAGACTCCAACAAAGTTTCCAAAGACAGCCAAAATCAGCAAACATGAATCCAAACAGGTAAAACCAGCAATGAAACACAGGGAAAATCAACAAGGAAGATGTTGAAATGTTAAAATTTGAAAAGACCTTTATCTTATCCCCAGTGGTGCAGTGGTGCTGAATACAACCAGGCTTACAGAAATATTTCCTGCTGGCATTGCAACCCCTTAGGGCAGTGGTCGGCAAAGTGCAGCTCGCGAGCCACATGCGGCTCTTTAGCCGCCTTGTTGTGGTTCGGGCCGCACTGCCGAAGCCACGCCCAAGCACCGCCCATGACCGCCGACGGCTCTTCTGATTGGCTGTCGGTGGTCATGGGGTTGGGAGAGGGCACGCCTCCCTCCTCCGGCGGCTCAGAAGATGGTTATCGCCGCCGGAGGAGGGAGTGAAATGGCTCCCTCCTGAATAAAGTTTGCCGACCCCTGCCTTAGGGTAGCAATGGTGAACCTACGGCACACTTGCCAGAGGGCACTCAGAGCCCTCTCTGTGGGTATGCACGCCTTCACCACCGCTGTGCTAGATCCCAATCCCTCTAGTAAGTGAGCAAGTGAGCGCTCCTTCCAGATAGGCCACGGACCCAACCTGACAATTTTCACTAAGTTGGAAGGATCTAAGTAGGTATCCCGACACCAGTGCAATGATGTAACTCATCAGTGCCGGAACTATGGGGGAAGGCACTGATGAGTGCTGAAAAGGTTTGCCACCACAATCTTAGGGTGTGGTGCTTTGGGGCCGTCTGCTGTAGGAGAGGGTCTGTAAGACTGACATCACTGCCCTTCACTTGTTGAATTTGCCTCACCCCACATAACTTCTCATCCTAATTCTATCTACCTTACTACTTCACATTACTAATCCCTGTCTTTGATGCATAGAAGAGAAGAACATTATTTTGCAGTGAATTTCTTGCATTTTGATTGGCCTAAACAGAGGAGCCTCTCAATTTTAGAGGGACTCATCTTTAATTTATTATTTCAAATGAAATCTGCATTCTGATTGCCGTCACCAATTACCTTATCAACCTGTAAGTGGTTCAAATGATAGAGACATACTGTAATTGAGAGTGTGATTAAAACAATGATAGATCTAGTATTTCATTCATCAAAATTTCAGGGAACCTAGTAATCACAGTAAGGAGGCATTTAGAAAGCCCAGAAAAAAACACTGTTGCATTAATCTTAGGGCTTTATTGACTAAACGTTGAATAGTTGCGTAAAGGTATGAATTTGCATCTATTCTCCACTATGTGGTGAATATATGTCCAATTCGGGAGAGTGCTCCAAATTCACCTGTTTGACTTCACCACGTAAGAGTGGTAAATTGGGGGTTGATAGCAGAGCTCCGGTGTGGCATAAGATGACTATTTCATCCAAAGTGACAATGGCGACCACAACTAAATTAGTCTACTACTAAACATGAATTAGGTGACATAGAAATAGATGTATTATTCACTTATATACAGTTAGTGGGATATGGTGAGGATGACGTCAATGCACTTCACTGGGGGAATTCACATCGCTCTGTGTGACTTTGCATCCTACTTCTATTCCACTGACTTTGCAGTTCGACAAATCTATCTGCAACTTCATCAATAAAGAGAAGTGAATTCGCAACTATTTTGACGAAGCAATTCAAATTGTACCAAAATGAATTCATCCTTTAGTCAATAAAGGAAAATATTAGATTAGATTTGATTAGTTTATTGTCACTGAATAAGTACAAAACATAGAAATCAGCGAAATTACAGGTGCATCAAAGATATGGTATTAATAGAATAAATAATATCAGTGATAACAGTAATAAATAAATAAATAATTTTATAAGTAAAGTGCAGTGATATAGATGGTAATAGTAATAATAGACACAGATGATTACATTATTGCATGGATAGTGGTAGTAGTAGGACCAAGAGGGGGTCAGAGGGGATAAACATAGTGACTAGAGTTCAGATAGGGAAAGGTTCTTTCTGAAAATAGAATCAGGGAAAAAACTCTTCCTTAGTCTGTTTGTCTGAGAGCTCAGACACCTGTATCGTCTCCCAGATTTTAGTGTGGAGAAAAATCCGTGGTTTGGTTGGTAAGCATCAGCAATGCGTGCTCTGGACAAGCAGGGATTTTGATAGATATCTTCAATGAAAGTCAGTTGGGTGCCAATGATCTGTTGCGCTGTTTTGACTATGGGGGTAATTCAGGAAAGTCTAAACTTACCTGGTGATCCTTCGATTCACTTTGCAGAGACTGGTACATGTTCCCTGTTCTCCTGCACGTGGGGATCAGCGAACGCTTTAAAGGTACTTCGGCTCACCTCGCGACCACTCGAGTCGCCTCGCGAGACTGGAATACCTTTAAAGCCCTCGCTGATCTCCGCGTGCAGGAGAGCAGGGACCGCGTACCAGTCTCTGCGAAGTGAATCGAAGGATCGCCAGGTAAGTTCAGACTTTCCTGAATTACCCATGTTTGTCAGCAAGTGAACAAAGAAAAAAGCAGTACTTGCCTGCTCTGATGTCCACCGCTTCTATCTCCTGTCCAGTTAAGACTCCGGGTGCTCGGTAGATAATGCGGACTTCAGCTGCTCAGTATAGAAAACTCCGGTACTTCCGTATAGTTAAAAAATTCCTTTATTTCACCAATCGGGCATGGGTTAAAAGCATTACACGCGTAGGCATTGTGTAATGCTTTTAACCCATGCCCGATTGGTGAAATAAAGGAATTTTTTAACTATATGGAAGTGCTGGAGTTTTCTATACTGTCAGCAAGTGAACTCCAGTAAATTAGACATTGCATGTGATTGGTCAGATCCTAAACAACCTTGTGCATGAATCCTTCTTGATCTTTTTCACAACTAATTATTGGTTAGGAAAAAAAACTTTCCAGAAAAAATGGAAATATCTGGATTCATTTTTACTATATGTCAGGAAAAATTAAATTTGATTAAAGAACATTTAAAATAAAAGTTAAATGCCCTGTTTAACAACCTTTCTATAAATATGCCATAATTTCGCTTAGATAATGCTCACACAAGCTGAGATGCTGACAGCGCCATAAACAAACTTTGCTTTCCTGCTCAGAATTGTGAATTTTGTTTTTCAACTGTAATAAACAAAACATATTTACTGTGTGGCTATGCCCATCTCTGATTCCCATGAATGCTGACAAATTAGACTGCATGATGAGATAAACAAACAAACTTTGCTTGCTAAGCTTAACAAGACACTGCAAAGTAAACATTTAATTAACTCAAAATGTAAGAATAGGCATCTAAAGCAAAGCAGCGCTATTACTGATATGTTTTGCTGGATTTTTTTTGCAGGTTTAAATGCCTGAATTTCATTTTTAGTTTTTATTGAGCGTTTTTAAATATTTCTAATAATTTTAACTTCAGACTGCACAATACCCTTTGGGTCTTATTGAATAAGATGTGAATTCAGTTCGCTACATTTCGAGTCACATCGCCAAAAATAGTCACAAATTCCCTTCTTATTATTGATGAAGATGCAACTAGACTTGTCGAACAAGTGGACAGCGATGATCAACCCACTAATTTGAAGTGGCAAAGTCAAATAGTTGAATTCGAAGCAGTGCACCTAGTCGCATTCTCTTCTCTGACTCACTCTGTCACTTAGTCAGTAGTAGAAGTACCTCTGCATCCAAAGTGATGTGAAGTGCTTTGTAAGATCACAGCTATTGTAGCCACCAGAACTGGTTGCATATTCACTGTAGTGTTGTAGTGAGGATGTATGTCACCTGGGATAAGTCCAATATGAGACACTG
>WMED01006534.1:0-18386 GCA_019650415.1 Pipa parva
CAAATTATTCTAATTCGTTGACCAGCACTTGTAGTGGCAGAGTGCCACTCTTTTCTGAAGAAGACTCTGCAACAGATTTTGCTCTTCCCACCTTCTACGAACTGGTCTTAAATAAAACATTGTTTCTTTTTATGGGCTATAAGCACAGCGTTTGCTTGAAATGATCAGCTTGAACTAAAATATGCATCAGGTTTTAGAAGAATAGAAATCATTAGAAATCAATCATTATATGTTAAAAAAACTCTCTAGGTCAGGGGTCGACAAAGTTGTTTTGGGAGGGAGCCATTTCACTCCCTCCTCCAGCGGCGACAACTATCTTGTGAGCTGCCGGAGGAAGGAAGCGTGCCCTCTCCCGACCACATGACCAATCAGAAGAGCAGTCGGTGGTCGTCTGCAGGGCTTGGGCGTGGCTTCAGCAGTGTGCTCCGGGCCACAACAAGGCATCTAAAGAGCCGCAAGTGGCTTGCGAGCCGCACTTTGCCGACCACTGCTCTAGGTTAATGTTTCTCCTAGAGCATAAAAATGGAAATATAATAGTAATATACAGAAACTTGGGATTTAATAGTGAACTATATCTATTGTCTCAGAGTGCTTCATCTACTCCTGCTGGCTGCTCCATTGAAAAAACCACACTTGAACATATTTATCAAGGGGAAATGTGATTTTTTTTTTCTTATTTTGACACATTTCTTTATAGTTTTTACCCCAAACAGTATTTCTCTTTACTTTATCTGTTCAACCCCATTGGATTCTGGGGTTTTATTCCAGCTAAGTTATCGTCTGCATGGAGTTTGGATATTCTCTCTGTGCTGGTGAGAGTTTTCTCTGAGTACCTTTATTTTCTCTCATGTTGCAATGAAAAATGTCATTTAATTGGGGGTTGAATAAACCGACCATAGTCTGTGCATGTGATTGAGTAGGGGCAGTAAAATATAAGTTCCACAGGGGCTGGAACTGAATTGGATAATTAATCTTTGTGAAGCACTGCTATGGTATAGGTTAACTCTGTATAAATACTGTTAATAAGGTTAAAAAGAAATTCCCCCAACATTTCATTAAAGAAAAAAAATCTCTGGGCTGCAGTGGTGTGACATTAGTCACAGATAGATGATCCTAAATGTTGCCAAGTTTATTCTGTGTAGTAATTATAGCTAATTTAACATGAAAAAATAATAAAACATTTATTCATTTATGTTGCTGCCAGAATTTTTTGTCCGTAGGCAGTTTTAAAGAAACAGGTTTCCAAAAAAAAAGCCTTTTCTCCATCAGTGGTTTTCTACAGGAAAATTCAACATGACGCTTGGTAGAAAGTTCATATACAAATCTCTTCCCCCTCACGCATGTGGAAGCTTTGTGTAACACTGAAACAGAAATTCTAAGATTTATGTACCCCAGCTGCAAAGGTCCTGTATAATTTATACAGTGCTGGAAGGATCATCTGATAAAATATAAATAAAAAAAAAAGTATGTACTTTTATTACCCCATAAATGCAGCGACTGAAAAGAAGCAACATAAATCATTTTCTATGGTTGGGTACCTGTATGTTATGTTATATGATTTATTTATTGAAAAAAAAAAATACTGTATTATTGTACTGTATCCTCTAAAATACAGACTAGATAGATCTGGCTATTTAGTATCACTGTTGAACATGTAGTTGTGTTGGAAGTGGAATTTGTATTAAAAACATAACACTGCGCATTCCTGTGTTTTCTTTATCTATAAGAGAACTCCAGAAAGACTGCCTAGCAATTAGTACACCATCTCTGGTGAAATGGTGTCAATAGTAACAAGTCCATCCAGTTCAGCTTACTTTCCTGCAGTATTGATCCAGATGAAAGCAAAAAACCCATGAGGCAAGACCCAGTTATTCTCATACTGGGAAAAAAATTCCTTCCCGACTCCAAATATGGAAATCAGAATAATTCCCTGGAACTAGATAACATTTTAATGTTCTTACTCTGAAGGAAAGCATCCAAATCCCTTTAATGGAATTAACCATAACAACTTCTTCGGGCCGAAAGTTCCATAGTCTCACTATTCTTACAGTAAAAAAAAACAAAAAAACCCTTCTATGTTGATGCAGAAGCTTTCTTTCTTCTAAATGTAGCGGATGCCCACTTTTATACTTATAGTTCTTGATATAAATAGATCTGTTTTGCCCAGTGTCTTCCCATTTAGAAAATAATCTAGACATGAATTGCCTCATTGTTTACTTTCCTTAGCAAGCCTCCAACATATCTACATCCATCTGCACTAAAATAATATCCTCCTTAGTATTAACTACTTCACACAGATTAGTATCATCTGCAAAAATTAAAATTTTACTATGCAATCCCACAACAAGGTCATTTATAAATATATTGAAGAAAACAGGGCCCAAATCTGTCCCCTGGGATACCCCACTATTAACAGTGGCCCAATATATATGTATGTATGTATGTATATTTTCTTTTATAAAGCTCCACAAGGTTACGCAGTACTATACAATCCAGTAATAATACAGACAAGGGTAAAGTGTGGAACAAAGAACAAGTGAAGTAAATTACAGGCATATAATCAAGAAAATACATCACTCTAAGTGCCAGGTCATGATTGAAACAAGAAGATAGAGGTCTCTGCCTCACAGAGCTTACAATCTAAGTAATATGAGTATTTATCATTAATAACCAGCCTCTGTTTTCTATTACTAAACCAGATACTAATCCACACACATATAATGTATATATGTATATTTGTATTTATAAAGTGCCACAAGATTACACAGCGCTGTACAACCCAACAATACAGTTATAATACAGACCAGGGAAAGTGCTTAACAATGAACAAGTTAAATAAACTATAAGCATATAATCAAGAAAATACATCACTCTAAGTGCCAGGTCATGATTGAATCAAGAGGATGGAAGTCCCTGCCCCATAGAGCTTACAATCTAAATAGGAGGAAGACTTAAATAAACATATAGGAGGGTAACAAGTGCAGTAGCTTAATGTGACAGTTCATTTGGCTATAGGTGCCAGTTAAATAAGAAAATAAACAAAAAATATAAATTTTGTATAAATAGTTGCTTAAAGATAAAATATAGACATGAAAACCAGTGCTAGTGCTCCAAGATGTAAGATTTCTATTTAGATTTGAAGATATTGATGGATTGCTATTGGTGGAGGTAGAGGGGTATAGAATTCTAAAGATAAGGGGCAACAAGAGAGAAGGGTTTAAGGTGAGAATGGGCAGTCTTGTGAGGGGTTCCTGAAGAAGGTTGTCTTGTGAAGAGCGGAGTTGATGGCTAGGCACATACAAGCAAAAAAGGGAAAATATGTAGGGAGGGGCAACAGATTTAAATCTCAAAAGTAGGACACTGTAAATAATATGTTTATTAACTGGGAGTCAAGGAGCAGACAGGAGTTGGGAGGGAGACTTCTGGGGAAAGAGGGAGATTATTCTAGCAGCAGAATTTATACTATGTAGAACATGACAGAGTGGTGATAAGAGAGAAAAAAGATGAGGAAGTACAGAATAATCCATGAGACATTAAGTTATATGAGGAAAGGAGAAGTGCAATAAGAGTGGAAAAGATAAATGAAGGGGGAAATCCGCCATTATTATCTTTTTCCTTCTATCCTCACTCCACTTCACCTGTTATCTAAACTTCAGCCTCTACTTCCTGACTCCTTTCATTAATACAATGAATGTGTCAATCCCAAATAGCTATAGAATCAACACAAATGCCATTACTGTCTATATATATATATATATATAAAAGTCACAATCTGGTCAGAGCTGAGGCTGGCTAGCAGAAGGGACTTGAAATTAGAGATCTGGGAAAACTTTTTCTTAATGAAATAATAATAAAAGCTGATCTGCTGGAGCTGTGACTAGCACTGTCTGGGTACTTAGTCCTCAGTAACCTATATTTTTGCAGATGAAGAGAATTTAAATAGGTGAGAAGGATTATTAAATGTTGTGACTGCTGTTAAAGATACAGAGGAGTTCTGGTCATAGTATTGCTATCACTGAGGCTTTTGTATTATGTATTATTCAGTACAGCTGCTAATCTTCTAATAATCAAAATACTGTTAACTGAAGTTGAACCATCAAAATGTGTTTTAGATATTTAGCAAAAAAGAAAATATTCAGCATAAAGACCTTTCAATATGTTACTAGTTGCTGTGTGGATTAGAGCTTTGTAAATTCCATAGACCATGCCATTTGGAACAGAACACAGCACCCAATGACTTTTTTAATTATATATGGCTGTCTGAGTCTGTTATGCTTTGATGATATTAGAGATTAGAGCTCACAAAGAAATATCTTCCTAAATGGTTAATCAGCATAAAGGGATACATCATCTGACTATATGAAATCAAAATTGGTCTATGCTTTAGCTTATATAGTAGAATTTAAAACAAATAAATAACATCAAAGGAATAGCTTGCCATGCAGTATTAGGGGCATTCTGATTTTATTAGTGTAAATATAACTGTTGCAAAATGTAAGGAAAAATTGGTGCAACACAATTCAGAATCAGATTTATAACGTCTCAGCAGTATAAAAAAAAATTAAAAAGTAAAACTTGTAAAGTAGCAAATTTATCAAAATACAATGTAGATTCTTTAGGATAAATATATTAATATACTTTTTTTACATTAATTTTATCCAGCCTTAAGCACTGTACCCCCATTCTCTCTGTTACACAGGACGATACAATATAATAAAAATGAATCTTCACATTTAATTTGGCAGCAATGATTAGATTATAAAAACAAACATACATAATCTCACAGATGTGTTTGTAAGCACTGGGGTGCAGCAGCCAAATGAAAGGGAACTAGCTGTGCCTTCTACAATTTAACCAGTGGTTAATCTTTTGTGAACACTTGTTAAAAGTGAACCTTACATTTACCAGATTGGTACACTGGAGCTGAGGTGCATTTTGTATTGTATTGTAGTTATTCATTTATATAGTGCTGATATTTTTCGCAACGCTTTAGAGAGATTCATCATTCAGTTCAGTCTCTGCCCTGTAGAGCTTACAATCTAGTTTCCCTATTCAGTCACATGCACATAGACAGACACAGATGTATGTTTTTGGATTGTGGGAGGAAACCCACGCAGGTGCAGGGGAGAACAGACAGATGAAGTCCAGGGTGGAATTAAACCCAGAGTCCAATGCTGCAAGGCAGCAGTGCTAACCACTGAGCCACCACATTGCCCAATTTTGGTTTATTTTATAACATTTTATCTTAAATATATTTTTTAAATGATTAACTTTGTTTTTGAATCTTAATGATTAGACAAAAAATGTAATCTGTATAATGTATGCATTGTTACTTGTTACATCAGAACAGCATTATTTAAATAATATGATTTGACATAGTTGCATAATTAAGAAGTCTGAAAAAAATGCTCAATTCCATCAAGCTCAACTTATTTCAAAAAGGTAAACCTGTGAATTGCAGTATTTCTTAGTTCTAGTTAATGTATGTCTCTCTCATCCATAGTAACAAAACAGACATCCCTTCCATTGCATTGCTATATAAATCTTTTCAACTGCAGAGAGGCACTGGTCTAGTTTGCCTAGCATACAGACATTATGGCAGTAAAAGGAACTTGTCATTTGAGCATAGCTGTATGTCTATTCTATATAAGTGCTACCTGGTTGTTAGTATGTGTTTAGAAAGAAGTTCTTTCAACATTTCAATGGATCTTCATTCAGGATCAAACTAGTAAAAATCTAAAGATTCGGTCCACTTAAGTAGACACAAGAAGTCATTAACACATTTATTAAAGATAAGGATGAGTAGTGCATTTTGGGGGTGATTATAACCACTTCATCAGTCATAAACACAAGTGACAAGAGTGTCACACCATCTTTGTAATGTTTTACTTCCCACACTTTGCTTAATAATATTTAATTTAATACCAGATAAACTTCGTTAAATAGCCTGATTCTTTTGATGTTAAAAATGTGTTACCTTTTTTGAAAGTTGATAGTTACTGCTTCAGTCATTTATAGTGAGGGACTATCTGCTGGCAGTTGTTGACATTAAAGAAGAAATTAAGTGATAAATAAGAATAAAATATATAGTCAAGCGTTATGTATATATTACATGTAATGCTATACAGTAGTATTTTTCATAAATTAACACATATTCATAACATTTCCATCTGATGTAATAGTTCTATCAGTCGTGCACAATACACATGTGATCTATGAAAGTATTTTAATTTTATTAGTAGTGCGATATCAATTCAGGCAAAACAGTGCTGGATTTTTTTAACAGAACAATTTAGGGGAATCATTTCTCCCAAGAACAGAATGGAAATGACAAATAAAAAGTTTGCTGGTAGTTCTTACAAATATTCAGCATATATGCTCCCTGGCAGATTTCAGAATAGAAGGTAGAGATGGACAAAGCCAATACCATTTTAGCACAAGTTGAGTTGAACTGAATAAAAACTCTATGGCAGAAATCTATAAAGGTCATTTCCACTTATTCAATTCTTTCCTGATTTTTTTTTTATTCAATAAACTTTTTTATTCCACAGATTTAAAAAAGATTGAAAAAATTCAGGGATATCGGTACAGATTGATCAAAATCAGCACACATTGCACTGTTTTCAATGCAGTTCACCTTTCTTTGCACGCCATTGTCGATATTGATGATATTTTCGATCTGAAAAAGCATCCAAGTTTTGAAAAATGCCATAGTGAATAATGGGTTTTTGTCAGTCTCAATCAGGAGAACACCTTTTGTCAAAAAAAATTTGATGGAGCAGCTATATAATTCGTCAGAAATGGCAATGTTGATGCATTGCCGATATTTCACCACCCATACTGAGATGAAAAATTTTGCAACTTTTGTAAATATTCCACTGTGCTAGGCAAGTCAGTTTGTTAGCCTACTTCAGCCTTAAATGATCTGTTTTCTTTGTCTTTCTGATTTAAACCTTTAGAGACTCTGCAATAGATTATATAGGTCTAGCTCCATACTCCCCTGTAAACATTAACAGATCAAATATCAATCACTGTTGAAACGGACTTGTTTTTTTACATTCTAAAGCCAATACTCTCTTATTGTTATGGTTGCAGCTCATTTTAAGAAGTACAGAGTTAGGCTAGTTTTACACTAGTGTATTATGCTCAACGCATAATACGCTAGTGTGAAAAAAAAAAAGAGAGAAAAATTTGTCTTTTGAACTTACCAGCGGCAGTGTGAACGCTCCCTCAGCGTTCACAGCACTTCCTGTGTGGTTGCATTTTGGCCGCAGTGTATAATACACCGGCCAAAATGCGACACACAGCGTTCTGGACCTAGCATATGCACATCATATGCTACTGTGTCTGGAACTATGTGCATTGAGCCGTATTTTTTTTTCACACTAGCGTATTATGTGCTGAGCATAATATGCTAGTGTGAACCTAGCCTTAAGTATACATATATTGCTGAAAGGACAAATAATGCTTTACTGATTAGTATAGTGGAGTAATCTAGAGACTTATTCTCATTCATTTTGAATATTTGGTACAGCTAGCAATTGTTAAACATCATTATATATAAAGTCTGGTGGGTTATTAAATAATGATTTTCACAAATTTTCCTTCAACTTAATTCATTTCTTTATGGAACCCAAACAATTGTGTTTTCTGAAAATAAAATGTATTTTTGGCAGAGACTAAAGAGGCATACAAAGTAAGAGGGTATGAAATAGCACAAATAAAGTGAAAAAAAATTGTTCCCCCTTACTATGGCGCTATATAAATTAACAATAAAAAAATTATTCAGTTCACTATTACTATGCAAAACTGTATATTTATGACAGTTGTTCTATAATAGGATGTTTACTATGCAATTTGATAAAACAGCAATATTTGTTGCAGTAGGATGTCGCTGGTTGCATTGTGAATGCAGACTGTCCATTAGACTTTTAAAGGGAAACTATACCCACATTATGATCAAGGTTCATAGTACGTTTGAAAACACAGGAACTCTTCAGTGAACTTTGATAATTGTAAAAGTTTAAATACAATATAAAAGATTTTAAATTCATAATACATGTATTCATTGTGTACTTATACATAATACATTTTTATTGTGAGCTCTCTTCCACAATTCTATTTTACACCAGTAAGTCCAGCCCCTTTGACCCTGGAGGGTCTGTTTGCTCATATTTGATAAGATTTTGCATTCTGTCTGTAAAGTCAGCTGCAGTTGCACTGAGCATTTTAAAAAGCACAGCTGGAGATACACTGTGAAATGGGAGTGTACAACAATGCCTTATTAAGGATGTTTTCTAAAATGGATCCAATATTTATAAACTATGTCCATTGCAAACATAGATGCCACAGCATAAACATTTATTTTATACATATTAATTGCAATGGTTTAGTGCTTCTTTTATGTTTTGTATGTATGTATGTATAATTTTGTTTTGTGAAATTTCAATTTTCTTCTCTGGATTATAACAAAATTTATAATAACCCTTGTTTGAATATATTGTAATAACTGATATTTTTCAAAATGTAAGCCTTTATTATCAATTTTGGGGTTCTGCTATCACCACCCCACTTCCCTAATGATTCTGGGGGTAATTCAGGAAAGAGCGAAGTTACCTTGTGATGCTTCTCATCAGTTCACTGATACGGGTACGCGCTCCCTGGTCTCCTGCAAGCGGAGATCAGCAAACGCTTTAAAGGTACTTCGGCGAGGCAAGGCGACTCGAGTGGTCGCGAGGTGAGCCAAAGTATCTTTAAAGCATTCACTGATCCCTGCTTGCAGGAGACCAGGGAGCGCGTACCCGTATCAGCGAACTGATGAGAAGCATCGCAAGGTAACTTCGCTCTTTCCTGAATTACCCCCTCTGTCTCTTACCTAGGGGTGCTAGTCACAGGCTGGCTGGTATTTAGTATGTCCAAAAGCTTATGACATTAGCTCTCCTTTCAACAAATGTATATGTGTGATAAAAATCCTTTGCCACAGAAACAGTTAAATATCTTTCAGAGGTATGTTTATATACATTTTAATATATACTCACGGCTCAATAACATAAACCTCTGAATGTATGTTGAACTGTAGCCAAATGTGATGAGTCTTGCACTTCTCCAGCTAAGGGCTACTCTATAAAGGTATGCAAATCTTTCCCAATATGTTTGATTCTTGGAGTACACATGCACCTAATTTTATGATGAATACCTATTACAGCTGATAGCAGTAAAACGTAAGGCTTAGTGTATAATCGGAAGCAGACGTCTCTAGCTGCACAAAGGAGAAACATATGGACTTCATAGATCTACTTAGAAACATCTTTACCGTGCAAAATAAATTATCACTAATTACCAAGACTCATGCTAGCCTTTACTGTTGATGCGTTTGTTTACTTCCCATCATTCCAGTGAATTAAAAAAATGTTTTAGCAGATATCTGAGATGGAGGGGATGGGATGAGTGGACCATAATGACAGGTCATTTTATCCTTCTCCTATCTTTTAGTTACGATCAAGGTCAGAGCTTGACCAGGAAATTCTAAGTGATTGCCTCACAATTCAACCTCTGCAGCCTGCAGCTTCACCACAGGATCCTTCAGACAACAATATGGGAAGGTCTCCTGGCCCTGTTCATGATGTCTACCCAGGTAAATTGTTTAAGATGCCATCATGTTTTTGGTTATAGAAGTGTTTTCAATAAATCCTCATTATGCCTCACATTACAGTCCAAGATCTAAAAATATCTTGTATATAATTACTGGCCTACTAAACTTTTGAGATTTGTCAAATAAATTTTGAAGATGACATTTTCTCTGTTCCCTAATAGTGGGGATATATTGTAAAAGAAATCTTTATAAAAAGAGTCAAGTAGAACATAGAGTTACTGTATAATCAGAAATCAGTGGCACATTTTCATTTCTGTTACCCCTGCTTTTGCTAACTCATGTTATTAATTTATTCTATGTTTTCTGGTATATTTTTAGTATTTTGTGAGGCTAACAGATATAAAGGTGTGACATTAGCTAATAAAAGCCAGGAATGCCAAATAAGTGGTTCTTAAGCAACTGTGAAATGTATATTCTAACTTACTTACCCAGTAATGGTCACAGTTAATATGCATAAAGTAGTAGGAGGGCTGTGAGTCTGACGTCTCTAAAAAAATATATACTAAATCTATTTTCCTCAATCAAGAAAAGGAGAACTTTTAACACGTGTTTATTTTATTGATTGAATATATGTAACTGTAAAAAAAAAAAGTAAAACTTATTAAAAAGTAAACTTAAAAGTTCTTGTTCTATACAAAGCCAGACAACTAAAGTTATCAAAGGAATGGGCAAGATACAGTTGCAAGAAATATTATCAAATATAGGGTTATTTAGTTTAGAAAGAAACATGACTAAGGGGTGACCTAATAACCGGTGTAAATATATCGGGGGTCAGTACAGAGATCTCTCATATGATTTATTTATACCAAGGACCCTAAGCATAACATAAGGGGGCATTCTCTAAATCTAGAGAAAAGAAAATTTCTGCACCAGCTCTCTGCCTGAGGAAGTTTTCATGGTTGAATCAAAAAAGTTGAAAGGTTCCTGGATGCCTTTCAAACTATTTGGGATTAAGTTCTTCAGTCCACAACCTACATGGTCAGAAAGCTCACTATGGCTCCACTAAGCAATGCTTTAGTAGCTTGTGGAACCCAATCATACTCTTATAGGGATCCCTAAGTGGTCTGTTGTTCAAGTAGAACTAACAACTGTCATTATATAGCACCAAAAGTTCAATGATTGAAATAAACATCAGAGGACCTCATAGATAAACAGACAGGTGTCTACTGCAGTCTAAGGGCGAATTTTATTAATCTCTGAAAAGCCCATTTGATCTCTATAGAATTAATTATATAGCAATTGAATATCAGCCATTTTCCTCTAGATATTAAATAGATTTAATATAGATGACAGCACTATAAGGAAGTTGGATATTCTAAAATATATTTATAAATAATAATTCTAGGATTACTTTTTGGTAATGTATCTCCAGTGCCCAATTATATTTACATTGAGTTTTTGTTTTGTTTTTTATTGTTTTTTTTCTATTTCTTTATAGCCTTCAGTGAAGGCTTTAACAGTCATAGATTACTAGTTACTAAGATGGTGTTGTAACCTTTGAAAAGGTTACCCCCTTGGGGTATGTAGTTATACTTATGACTATGGATGTGCAGAACCTGTATAACATCATTCCTCATTATGAGGGGTGTAGGCACATTCTTCTGCATTGATACACAAAAAAAACAAATGGTGCTCCCTGTTGACTTTTTGAGTAAATAACTGATGTTAACATTAACAAGCTTTTTTTTTTTTTAATTTGATGGCTCCAAAACAGCCCTACCTTATGCAAATTGTTTTATGTGAGTATATGAATATGGTATAGTTTCCTCCATTACTTACCTTGTTTTATCCTCAATAGGAGATTCATCAATAACATTTAGATTATATAGAGGCATATCATCTTGGAAGTCCAGGCCATGGTGGATGAGTCTAATACCCTCCACACACCATTCAGTTTACTTCTAATTTTAGTGTAACACAAGCTGAATTTATAGATGTATGCGTTACAGAGGAGGGTGATTATTTACAGACCACGCTATTCAAGAAGCCTACAGATTGTTATTGCTATTAAGAGAGACTTATTAACCATCATAATGCCATATGGCAAGCTACTGATGGTAGGTTGCAGAATGATAAACTAGGCAGACAACCAGTTGCATCACATTATGCCTTGCATGGTCATTTTCTATGAATCTTGAAATGTATTCTGAATGATTCTGTCCCTGATCATCCTAGACCGGAGGACAGAGCCAAACAATTGATACAGTTGAAAGCTAAATGCAATTTAGTATTGGATATGTTGTCTGCACATGGTCTTAATGAAATAAATTCCCTAAGATGTTTCTTATGATTACCTGACATGAAAAGTTTGGTTTAGGATAGTACTTTATCTGTTTTTAATAGTGATTGGTGGAATGGGGGAACTGGATTGTTGGATTTAATGTTCTATGAAACAAAGATGAATGGATGTTGTGTTCCCTGGCTGGTTTTCACACTAGAGGTAGAGTTTGGAAATTTGTTGTAACTTGTTATATATACATTTATTTTACTTTTTACATTATTGCTGCCTCCCAGCATTAATTATTTAGATTATGGATATAGCTGTGGAATTTAAAAGGGATGGAAAGTTTGGATAAAACATTATTTATATCTGACATATATACATATAGAAAGCCAACTTAAAGGTTACAAATGTAAAAATGATTTTGGGATCAGTAGTACTTGCCTCTTGTTTAATCAGTCCTGCTCCCACAGCCATTCTGTGTACAGAATTTTCCTGTGCAGTGCCAATAAGCCCTAACCCCCCAAGTGACATCACAAACTATACAGAGAGACAGAATCCCTCCTCCCCCTCTCCTACCTAAAAAGCCTGTTTATAGTCCTGAGCTTGCGCAGATAAGACCTGTCTGACTGCCTTTGCAGTTAGCTGTGGAGAGAGGGGTTTGGGAGAGGAGGGGGCGTGCCTAGCTCCATGTACGGAAGCTGTTTACACAGACAAAGCAGCTACAGGGGGATATGAGCTCTGCTGAGTTAAGTGGTGAGTCAGGAGTTTCTTAATCGATGTATTGCTTACTATAGGTATTTTATTTATATACAGGGTTTACTTATCTTTTATGGACTTCCATTCAGCTGTGAACATAATTTTTGTGCACAGCTTCAGTCTTTTTTGAAGCTTGGGTATATCTTATCAATGGTCAAGGGTGTGAAGGGAACTGTGATTGGTGAGTGGAATCTTAAAACAGGGTGTGGAAATGGATTCCTGGTGACAGTCTTATGAGATCAAGACTTGCAAACTTATGTGTAGTATATAATAAAGTATGAGTTTTGTTTACTTGCAAATGAGTTCCTTGGTTCTCTGATTACTTTGATATTGAGTTACACCAAGGCTTAAATATATATAAAAATAAGACTCTGCACTCTGCCTTCTTGATAGAAATGCATATTATTATAGACAGACCTTAAGCTTGGGTAAAATTTATAAAAGTCAAAAAGGTTTTTTGACTGCTTACTAACAGAGAAACTTTTCTTTTTTTTTTACTATGTTGGGTTTTGCCTATTTAAATAAAGCTTTTATCGAAATGTAAAAAGTCTATCTTTAATGCATTTTTTTTTACATTTAAAAGTTGTTTTCAATCTTATCAAAAATCAACAGAAAGCTTTATAACTCCCCATTAAGTTTTAAACAAGTGATTATCTAGCAAACTTGAATCTTGACTCTTGAATCTTGGAAACCAGTTAAAAAATTTTTCTTTAAATGAATAATCTTTAGTTTCAGTGACCTTCAGAAGATCATAAATTGTTCATTGTGTAGAAGGGAAAATTCCCACATTGTAGTAACAATATCTCACAGAATGTTATTGACCAGTTATGCTATACTTTTCAGTATTGTTATTTTTTCAACATTCCATGTAAGAGCACCAAATTAACAATGGAGTTACATTCTCTTCTGTGATGTTTCTTCAAATTGGTGATCAAATTTGTTATCTCCAGTATGGGTTAATATCGGGTTCCAATTATATGTTGAGAAACTATGTTTGACGGACTTTGTTCCAAAAAACAGGTTTTACCAATTGTAACCATGTGTGTAGTAATTGAAATCATGTACCACATGGTGGGAATGGATGTACAGTGACTATGGGGCCCGCTTTTGCTCCATACATAAAAACTGGGGCTTCTCTTTGGTGCTCCTGGGTAGTTGTTAAGTTAGCCATTTTATGTGGAGTACTTGCTTTCAGCGGGGCCATGTGCTGCATATTTGTTTTGTAATCAGAGACACAAACTTGGACAAAGGTTTCATTTATTAAGAAATTTTGCCCTGCAGGAAAACTATAAATCACCCAACAGAAGAAAATCTGTGCTTGTGAGTGATCTGGAATTCATACAAGCATTAAAGTCATAAAAGGAGGCTATGAAACAAGTAAGCTATGAACAAGTCGGTAATAACAATTTATGAGTGGTTAAAGCTTTTCATCAATTAGGCATCAAATGGGAGGGATATAGGTTTTACGATTATTACAGTATAGGAAAATCTTAATTTACATGAGTTTTTTTCTTCAGTGTTGCTTAGATGAGCCATACAGTTACATAAATAGAGCTAAATTTTATCAGTATATTTTATACACACAAATGAAGATTTTGTATTTATGGCATAAGGGAACATGTACACTTTCTATTCTTTTTTAACTGTTGGTTTAGTTTTTCTTTTCACCCTTTCACTTGTGATCTGCATGATATAAGCTGAAATGTTAGCAACCAAAGAGATGCTTTTTTCATAAGCAAAGTAGAAAAAAACCCCAGAAAATAAATAAATCAACCAGTCTTAAAAACACTGTAAAAATGACAAATTTGACTGGGAGAATTACTTTGGCAGAGCAACAGCTTTTCCATTTTTTTTTCACATAAAGCCATTTAACATACTTTTAATGTTAGAAACGAGAACGGGACCAACTCTATAATTTTTGTATTAATTCATTTATATAGCACTACTATATTACACAGCGCTTTTACAGAGATTCATCATTCACTTCAGTCCCTGCAATCTAGTTTCCTTATTCAGTCGCATACTCGCATGTTTTTGGATTGTGGGAGGAAGCCCATGTAAGTGTGGGGAGAACATACAAACTCCTTAAAGATGAAGTCTAGGGTGGAATTGAACCCAGAGCTGCAAGGCAGCAGTGCTAACCACTAAGACACCGCACTGCACAATCAAATTATATGAGACTCATATGTTTTTGCATCATAATAATGTTTTAATATTACTGTACCTAAAATTTGAGCTGATATTGGTACAATCTTTTAATTATTGAAAATAGGAAAATGAGTTTACTAAATCACCTGATTCAATGTAATTTTAAGAGACATAATTATAGATTTTGAATACATCACTGAACATAACATAGGTTTACATAGCTTCTTTATGTCCCCTTACAAAATATAACATTCTTCAATTGAACATATGGGTCACTATTGCTTGTGTTTATTAAATCATAAGGGAATAATGGCAACAGCTTCTAAAGCTGAGAATGTTATAAAATGAGAATGTTTGAAAGGGGGTTAGTGGGTTAGTAACTGGAAAATATGCATCAAGATGATATACTAAATAGGAAAACACTGGTCAAACTGGACATGGATATGGACTTAGAAGGTGTAGTTAATAGTAAACTTATCTGTAGCAACCAATGTCACCAAATAAGATCATGGGGTGCAGAAAAAAAATGACATAGATGCACGTGACAAGTCCTTTTTACAAGTTACTGGTTAAACTGCACATGGAATATAATGTACAGTTTTGGGCACCAGAAGAAGATAATAGAACTTGAGCAGGTTCAAAGGAGGCAACTACAGTAGTAAATGGAATGGGCGGACAGCACTACTCAGAAGGAGTAACAAAATAGGGCTTATTAAGTTTAGAAGAAGGAGACTTAGGGGTGATTTGTTCATCATTTATACTTATAATAGGGGTCACTACTGAGATTTCTCTAATCATCTGTATATGGGGTACCTTCTAGATCTAGGGAAAAGAGTGTTTGTGCATCTATAAGAGTTTTATTACTGTTAAGAGCAGTGAAGCTATGGAACTTTCTGCCTTGACTGAGGAGGTTCTCATTGTCAATTTGGGGTCAAAAGGGACCTGGATGACTTAAACATACAGATACTAGAAGTTATGTGTACTGGATTAGTGGAAGTGGGTTCTTGATCCATGGCATTATTCTGATTGTGGTTTCTTGGAGTCAGCAAATACTTTTTACTTAAAGGGAAACTATAGTCAGATTACATCTTTTGATATGCAATACTATACCTTAGTGAGAAGTGTTTCTCCCCAGCAGTTGTTTCATGTGATGCAGGATGATTGATTACACAGCACTGATAAACTCCCGCACCAGGAAATGTGTGTGTGATGTGTACTGGCCAGTTTCCCATGAAAAGGTACCCTCTCCCAGACATTTTTACCCTAGTTACTACTTAACACTTAGCCCAAGTCAGTTTTTCCTCCATAATCTGCATTCCAAGCTTAATTTATGCAGCCAAAAAGTCAGCACACTGCTTAACCAATAGCAGTCAGGCACCTTTTTCTTCTCCTGTTGCCTGACTTGCAGAACAGAGGAGGGGGAGTGGGAAGAGGAAAATGTCAGCTCTCAGAAAAATTAATTAAGTGAAACAAATGACAAGTATTATTTCGCCCCTTTAACGATTTAACTATTTGTGTCAGTACTTGGCTTAGTATAATGGAGTTTTATATGTATGTGTGCAGTTATATTGACACTATAGTGCCCCTTTAAGAGATGAATTAGCTTTTGCTGTCTGGGTTTTTGCTGCCCTTCTCTGGATAAACATTGTAAGATAATAAGCTGAAACTGGGTGGAAGTGTTTACTTTTTGGTATTGCAAACTATTACTAATAAAGGTTGTTTGGTTGATATTTATCAGAAGAAAGGCTCAGGCATATTTGTTATTATTTCATGTTGTAGTGGAGGAACATGGACAATTGAAAATGTTTATTTATCGATCCATGCAAAGACAATATATTTAAAAATATGCAAGTTAGGTGAGGATAGGTGGGATACTGATTTAGTTATGGTGAGGGATGGTCAGGATTAAAGTGGGAACGGTGCAATTTATTTGAGGCACTTGAAGGGTGTAGAAAATTTTAAATGTACTTTGAGACACAAGGGCATTTTCATTGATGATGGAAGAAGAGCCTGATAGTTTGTTTGTGAAATATTCAGGGGTTTAGGTTGATTAGTAGGATTTGAACTAGGGAGATGAAAAAAGAGAATACTTTAATAGGAAAATTTGAAAATCATGTAACTTTAATTGTCGACAAAGACTTTGACTAGGGTCCTCCATCAATCTATTCATTTTAGTCTAGCTATTGAACAATCTGTTTTGCTTAAAAATTTTCATTCTAATTTGTATGTCATCAAAGTATCCCACAGTGCTTTACAGGGATTATTCACATCCGTGCGTGCAATAGTGACGTTCACAATCTAATTTCCTTACCATAAGAATAAAACAAACATGCTAAAGTTTATTTAGATTCTCATGCCTCTGAACAGTATGCTTTTGGCTTGTGGGAGCAAACCACATGAAAGGAAGGAGAACATGTAAACTCCTTGGACTTGCTGCCTTGTTTAAACTGAACACATGTCTCAGTGCCTGCATAACTAAGGTACTACTGAGCTGATGTACTTCTGCATTTGCAGGCAATTTTGGACTAATTATATCTTTATTTTTTGTCCATATTTTTCAGTTTGCCAGCTTATATTAGGAATTACTTACTGTACCTCCAACTTTGTCTTTATATATATATATATATATATATATATATATATATTTATATATATATATACAGTGCTTTTTTTATAAAAAAAAAATATTTTCAGGTACACAATTATTTAATGAATTAATTTCTCATTATAAATGACGTGATGAATAGCTAAAAAGAGCTAATACCAAACTAGGGTATTAAATCTCCATTTCAATCAATTTAAATCTAAGGGGCTTGCTCATGAAAGCCATGCAAAGGTTGAAATTCACATTTATTTGCCACCTCTCAATCTTCACATATTCAGCAAGCTCTGCAATGTGGCAAATTCCCAACTTCACTTTAATTTCGGAGATCCAGGGGACCCTCTGTAGCTCTTTACTTTTTAATCATCCCCATAAGCTGTTTTTTCTTTTAGTACAACAATCATCTTAAGTTCTCAGCAGCTAGATGTTAGAATTAGTGTTGAGCGATAATATCGAATAATCTTGAAATCGGCACGATTATCTAGATAATCGTTGCCCCTCGATTAATCGATAATTACCTGTAAGAATCGAGATGACAATCGTTGATAATCGTCATCGTGCAGCCGCGGGGAGATGTTAATTGCACACTCTGGGATCCGGAAATCAGCTGTCGTCCTCTCCCTCTTCCATCATACAGCAAGCAAAGGACACTGGGAGTTGTAGTCTTTGAAGAGACGTGTGTGCAGTCCCCTTGAGTTCCCGTGTCAGCGTGTGTGGGCACCGGCACCCCTCCCTCCATATCCAGCTACACTTGTAAGAGGGTGTCAGACCTGCTTACACACTGTCCGTGTCCTGGGCTCCCCTCTCTCACACACACACACACATTGCCCCTCCTTCCCGTCAGTCAAACACCTCCCCTCCTTCTCGTCATTCACACACTGCAGGATCCCCTCCTTACTGGTACAGGAGGAAGTGGTGGTGCAGCTGTGTGTCACAGGGCAAAGGTACGAGAGGATCGTGGGCCCGCTGGTGGCATGGGGTGGGTGCTTTTGGGAGAGGGAGAG